>WOGR01004757.1:0-14419 GCA_015342045.1 Leptinotarsa lineolata | reverse complement strand
GGCTTATCTTTGTGTTGTCGCAGCAGTGAGGTGATTTCTGCGACTTTAATATGGGCCTTTTGCTGAACGGGTTCCAACTCGGTGACAGAGTAAGGCATTTATTATTATTATTATTATTATTATTATTATTATTATTAATCTGAGTTTTTTATACTTTTTTTTACTTTATGATAGTAAAAGAGAGAAAAAAGAGGAGAGACAATAACAATTCGAGGTGAAACTATGTTTTTAAAAACTGGTAACGGGAGGATCAAACCAATCAAAAGAATTGAAGAACGGGGCACGATTCAGTATTAACTTCAGTTTTGAATCACGGTGTATGTGGTGTTTGGTTTGACTTTTTTGGCTTTGGGAGAATTAATTAGGCAGTTAAATCAAGGTGTCACAAAACCCACCAGTAATGATTCTACGTCTTCATTTCAGACTGGTTTATTTCCATAGCAAAAAATAGTTATTGAAAAACATATATAAAAAGTACTTGGTACGTTAGATATACATGGTGGAATATGTTCAAGAGTTAAGAGAGGGGGGCAATTTTAATTTTCGCACTTTTCCCATATCTTCTCCTATGCAGTCAACTGCGTAAGTGAAGATGAGTGAAAGTAGACAACCAATGCGTTTCCAATTTCCAGACCCAACTACAAAACAAAGATGAATTCAACATTTTGAAAGCAACAAATAATATCACGTGTGGAATATTTCTCGAAAATTCAGAAATGCTGTAATCCGTGATAATAATTAAACAATTTTCGCACCTTAAACTTAACTCAAAACGGGTTTCACTACAAAGTAGCTTCTTCAGTTGAACTGGTACTTATACAATGCATTTTTATACAACCGTTATTATAGAACTTAATAAATTATAATAATGTGTTCAGATATTCATAATTTTAAAAATGTATTGTTAAACAATAAAATGACATTTGGCATATTACTTGAATCACAAGTTAAAATCGTCAGGTTGTCTTTCGTAAGGGGGCAACAGCACAGATGTTTTTAGTAACGGTCATTTCAAGTCGTCTCGACCTACAACTCTATGTTGCTTTTCCTTACTTGGTTCATTACTTACCGTGTAGGTCACATGGAGGATTTAAATGCAGTATGGACTGAGTTAAGACTAACCGTGATTTCCCAGGCAAACCATATTGCGGTTCAGAACTCGTACACGCTCACATGTAGTAAGATTATTGTATTATGGAAATATATGCATTCTCTTTTCATCTTTTACCTCATTCAATATGATATAAAAATAATACAGAATGATCAAATGATTATAAAATATTTCATTTTTACTGTACCTGGTGTCTGTTAGATACTTAAATTAGTTAAATTTGATTTCACTGACAATTCAAAATACTGTTACATCTTGTTGAATCCTTTTAAAAAATTATTTTTTTTTCAGTTGCATGTACTACTTGCATCTACTGTAGACTGATTAATGCAATTATTACACGAAACCGTTTTTATTTGTACAATTTTTCTATGTAGACTAAAGTAGTTTATTCTTCATACCTTGTATACTTTTCACAATAACAAACCGTAAGTGCAGTAGGATTTTAATATTTCATTCACCTGCATATCGGACCCAAGTCTTTGAAAAATAATTTCACTCTTTCTATCATGTTTACGTGCTGTAGAAACAGTTTTACTGAAAACCATTCTGTACCACGCAGATTTGTGTGAGCCGTATGTATTCATCAACTACTTCCTCACTTAAACATTTGATCCTAAGACTATCCTTAAAATGTGTTGCCTACTATATTGTTTTATTGGCCTACACTTGCTTTACAGTCACAGGCTGAATCGAGTTTCAAACAAAATACGTACAGTGACAAAAGTCCTATTTTAAAAAACCCATTGTTTGCATTTTCAAGAAGTATTTCCTAAAAATTGAAGAGATCTTTAAAGTCCATCTGTACTTAAGAAATCATTGCTGTATGACCAAAAGTAACAGTGGGGGTTTCCTTTGTTGAATATAAATGAAGTTAATTTAGACTTTAGGAATTGTTAGTATTTTAGGTATCACCAGATGGTTGGTGAAACGCACGCCAAAAAACTGTGGTAGTTCTGGTATGTAAAATAAGTAATTCCGTTGGAATCACGTAAAATTATACAAACCAGAAGATAAATTCCAAATTTATTTATACAAGTTCCTTATTTCCAATGCTGAATAACTACAAAAACTGTTTTCTCCGTGAACCAATAATTGTTTTTAAGTGTAATAAATCTTACATAATTTTATAACTCTCTGGTACTATATCTTGAGATAACTACTGAAATCAAGTCAAATCTCAAAAAAACAATATTAATTTTGAACTTTCGAGCTGAGAATCGTCTATGTCTATTATAGTACTGCTCTAAAAGATCTACGTTCTGGTACCAAATAAAATAAACCAAACTCTCAGTTAGTATAAAGGTCTAATGAAATATTTAAAAAAACACATGATATTGTCAAAATTGTAAGTAGCCTACTTCTATGAGGGATTCATTTTTGGGAAAGGTTTTGCCTTTCTACTTCTCCATGTTTATACAAACTAATGTAGAAATCTTCCAGGGTAATGTTATCCAGATTAGGCTCAAACATCTCTAGTTATTTCTTTAGACTACCTTATAAACACCTTTTTTGAGCAAGCGTTGATGTCGAAGAAATGGCCTTCAGTTTTCTATATGGTAATCGCTGATGATGATAAAGAAGTAGTGCATTCTCGATAGATGTAGAGAACGGATAAGAAACTTTTTAAATTGATACAGATTGTGGATAAGAGTGGCACTTAGTAAAAATGTGAACAATATTTTTTTTATAATTCATGAGTAATGCTTCGCATATTTTGACAAATCTGAAGAAGCTACCGTGTAACAAAATGCGTCTTAAATGAAATTCATTGTGAAAATTGTATAATTATCATCATGGATAGCATTACTAATTTTCATCAAGTAAAAAGTCAGGGTATTCATAAAAATTAAATAATTCTGAACCTCCGCTAGAAGTACTAGAAAATAACAAAAAAACACTTTTGATTTCAATTAAACTTGATTCCTGATAATAAAACTTAACCAATTATCAACTAAGTTTGGATCACAATAATCCGAAAATTTTATTTTGACGGATCTTGACATCAAGGCAGATGAAATATTTAATTCTAAACCGTCCTACAAAACCCAATCTTTGTTGGTTCGTCCATTATTTTAGTTCCTTAGTCCTCAACTGTACAAGTTACGTCTTTTCGTATGACAAATGATATTGCCGCAACAGCTGATTTCTCACTACTGTCCTTATTGATATAACGAAACGAAAATGTGTACTGACTGCTAGACCTCTGCCCATTGTTTGTGATTTTCAACATTAAAAACAGGTTTTCATGAAATCATATAATTCGTTAAGAAAATTAAATACCTCTTACCAAGTATCCGAAGAAGAATATGCGACCTCATTTTAAGCAATATGAAATAGAATAATTGCATGTTATTTAAGCACTCGTTTCTATAACCCATACTGAACAAATTCTTGGCATAAAAACGGCAAAATTAGTCATGCAAAAAAGTGCCAAACAAAGAAAACTGCTAACAACCAATTGAAATGAAAAATTGGCGGGTGAGTATTTTTGCTTTATAATTATTTTACTCACATGTACTAATAATATAAATATAGAGAAGTGAAGGTATAATTGGGTTGAAATTTTTGCTTATTTCAGCTTAAGTTTCCAGAAGCAACTTCCACATAAACTAACTGGATAACGTTGCAATGGCGGGTTAGAGCAGGAGTAGGACTCTAATCAATAATTGTCTGCGCGTAGTCGACAGCATCCCTGGCTGAATTTTCACCTTTTATATATAG
The DNA here is from genome assembly GCA_015342045.1 of Leptinotarsa lineolata. Taxonomy (NCBI): domain Eukaryota; kingdom Metazoa; phylum Arthropoda; class Insecta; order Coleoptera; family Chrysomelidae; genus Leptinotarsa; species Leptinotarsa lineolata. Next base: position 10,584 of record WOGR01004757.1, on the reverse strand, counting down.
GGTGATATTATGCAAGATGATCCGCAATCATTCGTTAGTAATTTTTGCCATTATGAGGCGCTACTATCAAACTCATGTGAAGGCTAACTACACTCAACTCTATGACAGTTTTCCAAATGGAAAGAAAAGCATGTGTTCTTATTGACACATAATTTAATAAATGAGTTTGTGGAATATGTTAAATATTGTTTACGCATAAATCGAGAAAGGTGGTAATTTTTGGACCTAAAAATTAGCGACTACGTCCGTGAATATGAATATTCAAGGCGAAGCTCACATATACTGTCCATCTGCCGCGAAATTTAAATACATAGAGGTATTATCTTCGATGAAAACTTACATGGAACGCCAACTTGGAACAGGTTTGTCCAAAGATTTGTGGAAAACTCTGGAGCTTAGTACCCGAACAAATCTACTGCATACATGTCATGGTTGTTAGACCAATGATCACATACATATCTTCAAATCTAGCAACTTGTTCAACTAGAAGTTTGTCAGTTCTACACATTTATAAAATTCTCCATATTTAATTTTTTGTCAGATTGTGAAAGAGAAAAAGATTTAAAAAAGATCAATGAAAAACTCTGATTCCTTCAAAAGAAAAATAATTTTCTTGAATATTATAAAATAAATGATAACGTCTATTTGTTCGATGTGAAATCGTCCAGATATTTGTTTTATGCCCGGTACGGAAGGTGATCGAATGTGGTGTAACAGCATCTTTAATATTTGATTTCATCAATAAATATTCGTCTCTCAATGAGAACTAGCGACAGATATGTTCTAATAGCGGATTTAGCGTTTATGCAGCATTGTATATAAATATTTGAAGTGCTTTAAGTAAATTATGAATAATTTCGCAGTATTACGAGTAACTAACAGATTTTTTATTGGTACTTCATGACACATAAATCTACCTCTTAAATCACGAATACTCTGAACCGTTACTTGATGAAAATCAATAACACTATCCATGTTAATGATTAATAATTTTCACAATAACTTTTGTTCAAAACGCGCTTCACTGCACAGTAGCTTCATCAGTTAAATAAACAGAGTGATATGGTGTTTTACAAAAACCGGTGTATGTTTAATTGATACATCAACATCATCTAAAAATTTTGTGTAATGTTTTTATCTTGAACTAGCGAACTAACCTGGCTTCGCATGGCTAGCAAAACAAATTTATGTCTGTCATGGTGTCACATCAGCTTGTCAATGAAGGAAGTTTCCCGTTTTTATCTGAAGAGCAAACTTTTAAAGATATAGAGTCTGTACGTTTCGCTTTCTGGAGAATTCTAGAACAGTTCAGAACATTCAAGAATATTCGAGAGCACTTCATGAGATTCCGGAACATTTTTCAATGTTCGGAATGTTTCGGAAATAGTCTGAAACGTTCGGGAACATACCAGGTCAATGTGAAACATTGAACAGTCTCAAATGTTATCGAACATTCTGGAACATTGTAAACAATTCGAAGAATTTTTTGTTCTACTGAAAAATTTTTTCCAAGACCAGAACAAAATAGTGTCTCTTGACGCGCGTTTCGCTAGCTAGTCATCAGAGGATGACTAACTATGACTAACTATGGGTGGGGCTACTCAAATATAAAGCAAGATCTGTCGACCTCTCATTATTTGAAGTTTTATTTATTTTAGTTATCACCCAATCTCATTATATCCTTGAGAGAAGTCGTGTACCCCAATAAGTATCTAAAATAATGACCTTGAATAATTTTTTTTCAAAATAACCGTACCAACCGCGAGGGGTTATAACCGGAGGAACAATTAGATATAATTATATTTTATCCAATATGAATAGATTTCAAAAAAGTTAATAAAGAGTCTTGCCTCTTGTCTTTCATGAACTCAAACAAAAGTATGTTCACAAAATTTGAATTGGATACATCTACTTACAGGCAACACAAAACAAATATACGGTGTTGTCCGCTTGAATGTACTTTCTCGCGCGATGATTTTAATATTGCGATAACTTATAAGATATTCATTTCAAGTGTATGGTTTGAAAATCAATTTTAATATGTATGAAATGCTTAAGGTAACTCAATTATTTATTTGATTAATATCGTATCCGTCGGAACAGCTTTCCAATTACCATATGATATGTGACCATTTAAATGGGTATATTAAGCTATCCTTTGAAGATATATGCCATCCCGAATTTTTTTGTGGATCTACAAAGGAAGAACATAAGTGTTAGAGGATTTCAAATTAATTTATTTCAACGTTTACGTGCGCACTGTATACTTATTTCGTAAGTAACCCTATCCTAGAATTCCTCGAAGAACTTTAACCGTTTTCAAAATATCATAAAAACCATTACGATATTAAATAATACAGATATCACTACCTTCCTGCACTTACAATTCAGCAGTGTTCTATTTATGTAAAAAAGCTACAAAATTATAATAAAATTCATAATCACCCAATGATAGTTCCAAAATAGTTATGTTAATCAACATAAAGTTTTTAAATTCACAAAGAAATGTTATCTCTCTTCAATGTAATCTCAAACCTCGTTAAACAATTCATATTCAAAAATTTCCAAAGAAAGAATGAATATTAATTTTGTTATGATTATGTGGAATGGTTATCGGTTATACATGCAAAATCCTTTGTATTGATATACTATAGTTGAAAGATAACTGAAATAATATTTCAATACGTGACAAATTCTCGTCATCTTCCAAGACTAAGACAAGACTGCAGCTGACAAAACAAAATAATGATTATTGAATGAATCACTGAAGATTGTTATTGTTTCAACCACTCCCAATCATCTAGTGAATAATTTTTTAAAAAGTGAACTGAGTGTTCATTCGAAAGATCGAAATAGGATATAATGATATAATTTGAAGTGCCAAGTCATATTTTGTTACTGAAAGCAAGTTGATATTCATGAGGAGTCAGCTTCTGTTCATGAAGCATTATTAAAGAGGATTATCCCTCAAGCTATTCAATGACTATCTACATAGAATAAAACAATTAGTGTCAATTAATTAACAAACATCTGACATTGCTATCGTAGAAAGTGCAGTGCACCAAGGGTCAATCTTAGGGCCTTTACTTTTCTTAGTATATGTAGGTAAATGACATCTTTCAGTATTCAATTTCCAATATGTGCATCCTGTTTCCAGACGATTCCATTCTTTTTACTCTCACAATAAGCTCACAGAGCACAGAGCTCAAAAACTCATTGATGAAAATAACGAGCCGCAGAGTAGTATGCTGTAAACAATTCGAAAATAAATTAAAATGATAACCACAATTTCACATTTTCGGAATGTGCTAGTGAAAAAGGTACGAGTGTGAAACTTCTGAGAAATACCCTCGATGAGAGTTTCAACTGGTGTATGAAATTATCTAGGCAATTGTATCTATTACGAAGACTCAAAAAAATTTTTAGTATAAATATATCAATGACTTATCGCTCTTTATTTTATTTCCATCGATGCTAGGGAGTTACATTATGGGGTAATTCAACCCAATTATTGAGAGTATTTATATTACAAAAAAGTCATCAGCATTCTGGAAAAGTCCAATATAACTTACCATTCGGGCCCTTTTTTACTGAATGTGAAAAAATACCATGTTCATATATTTTTCACTAATAGAAATTCAAAATCAAGCTTCCATCACTCCACTGGAACCAAGTGAGGACAATATCTGTATCACGACATTTTTGCATTGCATTTTCACATTTATCTTTTAAGTATATAAAATCTGAGACGCTAGACATGCTGTGATCTACTTATGTGCATGACTGGCTGGGTAGAACTGATTACAAGTTTATTGATTGTTACGAATTTTACTCTTTAAACACTGTAATCATTTTTTTACTGATTTTCAGTGTTGATATTTGTTTATTTTTAACATGCTTGAATTGTATTTTACATTCGTCTTCAAGTAATTAATACATGCAAATTAATTTTATGTAATCCTCTCTATGTCAAGGATTTTTATAGAGAGGTGAGGCAAGAAGATCATTGTGGGATGATTGACTAGATATGTAAGCATATATACAAACATAATCGAGCCACCTTCGCATGGGTAGCAGAACATATATGCTCTCATATTTTTCTATCGCAGTGTCACATCAGCTTTTCCATGAAAAGTGAACTTTCAAAGATTATAAGAGCTGGAAGTTTCGTCCTCTAAAAAAGTTCTAGAAGAGTCCAAAGTATTCGAACACAACATTCCAGAACATCCCTGGAGCATTATGGAATTATCAGGAATACTCTGAAATGTTTGAGAAAATCCTGGAGCATCTCATTTTGGAATGGTCAAGGGAAGTTATGTGTTGTGATAGCCCTCTATCACCCATCTATCAAAAAGGTTCCCGTTTTCACCTTAAAAGCGAACTTTTGGAGATATATAACGGCTAGAATTTTCGCCTTCTAGAAATTTCTAGATCAGTTCCGGACATTCTGGAATGTTCATCATGGAACGTTTTAGAACATACGGAAACACTCCAGGTCATTGTAGAACGAACGGTCAAATAAAAGTTTTTTCACAACTATGACTTTTAGGTTTATAACCACCCACAATCTGAAAAATGAGTACATGTAGATCTAGATCAGTATCTGTCTGAATAGATTTCCAATTACTACATTACATGTGGCCATTATTTCAACATTAAAATGGGTATGATGAGTTATCTTAGAAGATAGACCTATGCCATAGCTGACTTCTTTGTAGTCCTATAAAAGAGAACAATATGTAATGAATCGTTTTGTTATATCTCAAAGAGATTAGACAGCGTTTTTGATGAAGCTCGCAGAGTAGCACCACCGACCCAACTTCTCACGGATATCATCGCCAAATTCACAAAAAACATTAGTAAATTATACACTTGAATCACTCCGTCTATTAGTGAAAACCGTTTTTAATTCATAATACTTAGTGATGGGAACCTAAACATATTAAAAAGATGCCAGTATGCGGCTAGCTTTGGTGAAATGAATAAGTTTTCAACTCAAATCACGAATGCGCTAATTTGATTAAAATTTTGGACTGGAGCTAATTTGATGAAAGAGTAGAGAGGGTCTTGGAAGCCCTATCATTTGAAAACAGCTTGATGAGTCGAGTAGCATAATAATAATGATTTCATGTCGGATATCTGATTACAAGCGAACGTCGAATGGAATGCAAATGATCGATGATGACGCCTGATGACTGTTGGACATGGGTTGACTAATAAAACCAAAAATAGTCATTCATAAATACTTCCTGTCGAGAGTTGGCTGTGATATGCTTTATGTGACTGCCTTATTTCAATATTTTGAATTTTATCAGAAAATGTCAAGTAAACAAGCAGTATAAAATAAAAGTTTTGTCGTTTTTTGAATAGTATCCATTGAACTTTCGTTAAGATTTGTACCAACAACTTGGTCTAGTCTACAAGTTGAAATTCATGTTCTATAAACATAATACTTCTAAAAACATGACCGATAACTCATTGGATTCACAATGACATGTAGAAAAATGTATAGTGCGCATAAAAAATGCAAATCGAGAAGAAAAAAACATCTATTTTTTCATTCATAACTCAAAAACAACCAATACTTCTTCTCCATTAGTTATACTTTTTATTTGACAAAAGTAGGGTTCCTCGCACTTGTTGCGATATGAAATGTTTTTAAAGCAATGAATTTCGATTCATAAATTTAATAAATTTTGCTGTTTATCCGAAACTTCAAAGAATGAAGTGCCGTTGAGAAATTTATTTTTTATCTTTTAGAAAATTATACAATAAATGCCATCTTACATTTTTGTCCGATCTCCGGATGAAAGTTTGTAAAAAAATTGTTTATAAGTTTTTCAAGTTAAAAATTAATTGATTATAACAAAACATTTTTTCACACATATCAATATCATCGTTTTCGCAAGTAACAACGGCAGTAATTAATTGATGCTAGGAACAATTTTTGTACATCTTCTGTTAATGTGAATCATTCATAAACAGACAAGTCTAGGGCATAGAAAATTTCAAAAATCATAATGAACAAAATGATTTTTTTACTTCAATACTTCAAAAAATATTTCATGTGGTATACTGTTTCCAGGGAAATATTTCAATTACGTAAAGGGCGCGCGGAGCCTAACCTATTTTCGGCGTTAAACTAAAATTATAAATAATGGAAAAAGTTCCGAGAGTGCAAATATTTATTGTATATGAATAATTTATTTTCATTTTTTTATTATTATTAATTTTTGAGTTATTCACGAAAAACGAAATGCCTTCTTTTTTCATCTGCAATTTTTCCTGTTCTGTAAAATTATCAAAATGAATCCAATGAGCTATCGCTAATATTTTTAAGATGTTTATGTTCATTGAACACGAATTTCAACTTGTGTACTAGACTAAGTTGTGTTATTCTTTTGGGCTAATAATATCTGATCTGATCTGACAGATATTGCCAAATACTTCTTCCATCGATCGTATAATCGATTTGGAACAGTAAAATTCTCGATGTAAAAACGCGCTTGAGTCCTATATCGCTATCCACTTGAGAGATCCAAAATGAATTGCTGAAATTTATTGGTTAGGGTTAGGATATACGAAACAATAAATCTTTGGTTCTTTGCATTAGGTCATTGTGAAACAAATTCAATAAATTATGAAGTGTTACCATAAAACTGTTGCGATATTTCTTTTGAATAGCTTTGGAAAAATTTAATGGGAAATTCTGCATAAATATTTTTAGGAACGTCAAACATTATTTCACCAGCCTGTCCGATGACTCTGGTTTTGAGTGTGATACTTTAATTGCACCATCGTGATTCAAAAATGTTTTAGCAATCACCAACATTCTCTTATACGGGTGACTGAATTCCACCCTGTTATACTGAAGTATGAATAAAATCACATTATTATTTTGTAGCAGAAACTCATCCCCTTCGGATTTCAACATTTCATTTAAGACCAGGCTAAATTTGTACTCAATTAATGGTTTGCTCTTCATTTAACAAAGAAAAACATTTACTGGTATCTGACTACACCATAATAGATATTAATAGACTATGAATTCGCCTCAAATATATGGATCGGAGAGTATCAAACGAACTTGAAAGGAATGGAAAAAATTCAAAATAAATATTTGAAGTATCTCTATTACAAACTCTACCACCTTGGGTCAGAATTAAAGACAATAAAAACAACACATTTAAGATGAAAAATTATAAAATATTATCTTTGGACCAAAGACGGCGTCTTGCCTCAATCATATTTCTTTACAAATTAGAAATACAAATCATCTCAATAATGAAATAAATTTAGCTGAAATTCTATCTACGATACATTTCAATGTACCCACTCGTAGAACACGTGTAACTCTCATGTTTTATATCCCAAACGTATGCATATAGTATGCATATACTCACTGAACCGGATTGGACTCAAACTGCATCTACTTCACGCAAGACAATCATAGACTACTTGCGAATATCTATGTCTGAGACTATTGTTCTGGTAGATGATAATAGGTATTTCTAAAATGTGTAAAATGCACTTACTATATAACAGTATGTTCCATGTATTTCGACAATATGGTCTATGTGGATACAAACGAGAAACTAAATAAATAAATTAATTAGTTTTTGAGGAAAATCGGGTAATGGGAAAGCCATTTTTCCGGTAATTACCCGATTGTTCTTTTCTAAATATTCGAGTGATGAATAATTTTGTAGAACCTTTTTACTAATCTCCACAAAGTGAACAAAAAAACTGGTGACACTTTTTCTATAACTTCAATAGTACAGGCAACATCGATGATTCAAGAAAAAATATATTTTCGCCTCAAAAGTACTTCATACCTTAAAACTTTCTAAAGAACCAATTTTATCCGCGTTCTAGAAAAAAAGCCCAAGCATTTTATTCATTTCTGCATTACTTTTAGAATTATTTGACAATTTATCGAGTTCTACGATTTTTCCACTCACTAGACTACCTTGAAACAAAAATTTAATGAGACGGATACATATGACATTTCTCTAGTTAAAACAAAACTGTTGATAGTAATAAAATGTAAACTATTAAATCAAAGTTGTAAAAATGGTTATTCATATTCTCATTATTTTTGGTGGATTAATATTTATAGAGATGTCTTATCAGAACAGTACTCGTGAACAAGCCTATGGAATAATTTAACGTTCAAAATATTACGGAAAATATATACAAACATACAAAAAGCTCAACTTAAAATGTAAAAAATTTGTTATTTAATTATTTCTTTCTTCCTTCTGAAAGATGAGAATTACTTCAGTTATATAGAATAAAAAAATACTTTTGTCTAATTTCTACTGAGTTTATTATTTGTTACGACCGGTTTCGGTTCATTATACCATTCTCAAGTAACTAATACATTTTGTATTCTATTTATTTATTGTGTGGTTTGTTTCTTGTAGATGTCCATATATAGCTAATTTTTTGACTGATAGTACATGCTCCCGGTATCTTGTGTTGAAATTTCTGCCTGTCTGGCCTGTATCAGCTGCTGGACAGTCACCACATTCTTATCTGTATATGTCCGATTTTTTTCACTAACCCCTTTTGGGTTTTGGGTTGAATAACATGTTTCCTAAATTATTCATATTAGTAAATGATGTAATTATGTTGAGTTTTGAAAAATAGTTCTTTATGTTTTCGGAGAGCTTTCCCGAATAGCTTTTGCTAGCATATTTCTTAGCTCGTTTAGGTTCTCCATGATTTGTGTTCAGTTCGTTCTTATATATCTTTTAACTGAATTCTTTCCCTCTTTCAAATCTATTTTCTTATGTGGAAATTGGTAATTAGTTTATCACATGTCCTAATGAGTTGGTGAAATTTTCATTTATATTTTTCAATTAGTTTATATCTAAATCTAGGAAAAATATGAGGTGTGCCTCACTTCGAAAATAGGGTGTACAATTCGACCAGAAATCATGCAAATCCATGCTGAATTCCAGAAATCCCAGTAATAATTCTCAATTTTTCAAGGAAATCCGGTAAAAATTCAATTGACATCCTTTATTTGAAACTTTGTTTTACAAATTTCATGACAGGTAGAAAGTCATATGAACTGTTCAATGAAAATCTCACAATAATACCATACCATAGAAGAAAGTTTCGTTTTGAATTCTGACGTCTATAATTTCAAATGCCCTTTAGTTGGTCATATTTGTAAAATAGTGGATTAGTAGGTTGATCCGACAAGCCATAGCATTGAAGTTTGGCCAGCAAAGCCTCATGCCACACACGGTCAAAGGCCTTAGAAATATCAAGCGAAACAGCTCTTGACTCTAAATGATTCTCGATTGCTTTATTCCAAATATGGGTGACATACGATAGAAGGTCGCCTATAGATCTCTGTTTCCGAAAGCTATATTTATGATTTCTCGAGATGTTGAAGCCTCCCAAATATTCAAGGATATGGTCTCCATGATTTTTGATATCACTGATAGCAAAGCGACCAGTCTATAGTTGTTTGGAAGATTCTTCTTGCACTTTTTGGAAGAAGGCTGAACGCTAGCAATCTTCCAACAAGAAGAAAAATGTTACTTCTAAATATTTCATAGATTCAGTTTGGATTATTTTTAAATTATCGCTGATTTTGAGGTTGCTGAATGGATGATTGGTGTTTTTATAAATTGAGAAGGGCATAAAAAATATTTTTTCTAAATTGATTGCCAATAACTCATGATCGAACCAGTTTCTGATAATCAATGAACTGATGTAGAATTCTTCACGTCATAGTCCAGATTTGAAATAGTGAATTGGGTATTTTTCGAAATCGTTCTACACATGCTGTTTCTAGAACTAATAATATTAGGAAAAACGGTTTCTGACCATATAAATCTTAATATATCTGCGTGTGCGTAGTAGTAAGTCATTAAATGTTTTCTTGCCAATTATGATATCAAAAAAGTCTGAAGAGAAAATTATCCTGTGCTTTTCGACTTATTTCGACTAATATATCTAATTATGTACCAATTACTAACTGACACCTTCTAATAAAATGTACATAAATCATCAGATAATGAGTAAGTAATAACACTTCTTACTTATCGGAATAACATAAAATTATATCCCCAGTGTTGAATTTACTTTCACTGAATTCAGAGTTGAATATTTTCAAAAAATATGTTTTTTGATTCTCAAATTTCAGTAACATTTTTCAATATGTAGCTCACTACCAATTTGATTATCTATTCCAAATAACATTCGAAATAATATGTGTTTTTTTCAAACGGTTAATCAACTGAGGAGAGTAGAATATTATACGTTTTCCTCGACTGTATTATTGTTTTATTCAGAAAATAATAAAACAACAGTAGGTAGTTGAGAGGGTTGACCTCAAATTGGTGTAGAGCAATCCAAACCACGTGACCCAATATGGCGGCGTATGGCACACAATCTGATTATTGTCATAAGAGCATCATTGATTTTGGTTTCGTTCGCTATTGTAGAGTGTTTTTTGATATTTTGGTGCTTTTGTGGTGTTCAAATTCGATCAAAATAGAAAATGGATACTTGAAATCACTATTGTTGAACAGCAGAGACGTTGCTAAACGGTATGTTCAAAAA
>WOGR01004756.1:0-14421 GCA_015342045.1 Leptinotarsa lineolata | reverse complement strand
AGGTGACACCGTTCCAACCCTTGAATGATAGGAATGAATGTATTACGCGTGGGATTTTTTATTTTTTGGTTATTGTCTTTTCACAAAATAAAATTTAATTTGCGAGAAAGACATTTCAAATATAAAATCTACTTACGCTTATCTTATAAACTGTTCGAAATGTCGTCCAGTTTTCTCTAAACAGTAATGAAGTCTGTTTTCGAACTCCCCTCTAACATTACGGAAAACTTTACTATGAATTGACTGGCATGCTGCTGTAATTCGTCTTTTGAGTTCTTCAATATCAGAAAGTTGTATTTGATAAGCAACGAATTTGAGATGCCCCCAAAGAAAGAAATATAAGGGTGTTAAATCCGGTGATCTCGGAGGCCACTCAACTGCTCCTCTTCTGCCAATCCAACTATCTGGAAATCTGTTATTTAACTACTGTCGGACGAAAATAATGTAAGGAGGTTGAGCACCGTCCTGCTGGAAATGTAACAGGTCTTCCTGTAAAAGTTTATTACCTTCTGCATCCATTTGAGTTTCTAGCTCGTGAGTTAGAAGAAGATCAATAGTCTCTTTAAGCATTTCAAGGTACAGATTGACAGTCAAGTTTTTTGTAGAAATAATGGACCGTTAAAGACATTTCCAAGAATATCAGCCCAAACATGAACTTTTTGTGGGTGTTGTGTATGTCCTTCCCGAAAAATATGTGGGTTTTCGTCACCCCCATAGCGACAATTTTGTCTATTAACATTGCCATTCAAAAAAAATGACCACTCATCGCTGAAACAGATGTTTGACAGAAGATTAGGGATGGTATTGACTCGATGAGACATGATTTCACAAAAATCTATTGTTCTATCATAATCATCCTCGTGGAGCTCTTGAAGAATCTGCATTTTTTAGGGATGGAATTTATGCATTTTCAATGCTTTTCTTACAGTCTCAAGTGACATTCCCAAAACGTTAATTTGAGCTGCTTCATTTAGTACTCTGGGTTTTTTTTTATTTGTTACCGAACCAGTTCCGTAAAACTTCACCAAATCAAGCACGTACCGGTGACTTACATAACAATTTTGATGTCTTTTGTTAAAAAGACATGCTGCCCTTCGTGATCACTTTCCAACTTTTCCATAAAATACAATCATTTCAATCCTGTCTTAAAGAATGTAAACCATTTTTACACTTTTATACACTCATTAAAGAAATCACTAAACAGCTCAACAGACACGTATGCACAATACTACCACATCGTTCCAATTTGCGAACCAATTTTTTTGCCTGAAAACAGAAACTTTTTACAGCAGAAGTAGTAAAAAAAGACGGCTATCTGTACACTTTCTGCGATGAGAATTAAAAATTCAGCATTTACTAAACACAACTCTACTACCATATACATTTTACTATTAGACTGCTTTTTTATATAAATCAATTGGAGAAAATGAATAATGTTACTCTAATGAAGGGTTGGAACGGTACTACCTAATATTCTTACCAGTTCTGGTCAAACAATGCATCTCAGTAAAGGCGTTCTAATAATTATTTCTATCAGTTTAGAACGCTATTTTTCGGAAAATACTCATCAAAAAATAATAAATCAGGGTACCATTGGAAGCAGAATTGAACGCCAATCAAAATGATGTGCCACTTGACCCCCCTTCTCATTTAAAATTCTGAGAGTAACATTTACCCCTCTTAGGGGTTGGAACCAGGAAGGCTACAAATAGGGGTTTGAACCACGAGGACTACAAATAGTCCTTGAAAGTGTCGCCTTGACAAAAAATGACCTGATTTTTCGATTCCTCATATTGTTTACTGGAAGGAAGATATTGAGGGTGGGAAGTTTTCAAATTGATACCCTGTATTAGAGACTGCTATGTGAGCATTCTGAAAAAATAAAGGGACGTGAATTCAGTTATAAGAAATCACAATTGAATCAAAAGACAAATCATTTCAATACCTAATTAAATGAATTCAAAATTCCTGCAAACAGAAATGCAGTTTTGGGCATGGTATTTTTTTGTAACTTCATTTGAAAGAAATGACCAATGCTTCGAGAAATTTAACTGAAGAATACAAAGTTTCTGTTGAACATTCGAACTTGTTCTTGAGTTGCTTACAATTACATTAAAATTACCTACCCTAAAAGTTTTTACCTCAATGTATTTATTGTAATACAATGTAATGGGTCAATTGAAGGTTAAGGCTTGTTGTCTCCTCCAGCTAGGCAGTCCCTTTGCAGGTATCTTACAGATTTCTAAAAAAGTAACTGATACATATTGAGAATGAACTTTTGGGTAAAGTTTCTGCTGTGAAAAATTTCATAACTTTGTTTACTTATTTGAGGTGAAAGTTAAAATTGATCATGAACCTTTAGTTTCCATATTGTCAAAATATTGGTAAAAAATATCTTTTCAGTTACAAAAAATGCTTCCCAAACTATTGAAATATAAACTCAAAATTGTTTATATATCAAGAGAAAAATGTAGCTAATACTCGTTCTGGCTTCTTCATTGCATGCTCTATCATTGAGTGCTCAGAAAGTGTAGTCCAGGCTGTATTGAGTTGAGTTTTGATAGGTGGAAGAAGTTAATATGTTGATATTTGCTTGTGGAGAATGTACTGGCTTTTGCTTAATTCGTTGAAGCATCCCAATTACTTTAATTTCTTTTTACATATTTCCTCGTGAAAAAGAAATACAAGTGTTAGCAGGGAAACACTAGATTTAGTGAATAACAGCCTTCAGTCCCTGGCGCCAAAAAAATCTAGAACCTTCGGTATTGTCGAGAAATTAATTTCCAATTCTCTGATTGTATAATTATTCACTTTCATCTTCTTCTACTTGTTGCGAGCATATACAAACCTGATTTTTTTTACTTTAAGTAGCCTACCTCTATTAATTCCTCTATTGATTTAATGAAAGAAATTTATATAGAAACCAATTATTTTTTGAATTGAATTGTACAGGATGAACAGAAATAATATTTTATTTCAATTATACCGTAACTTTACAACCGACATGTTTGCAGTAAATCAAAATAAATGGATTTTTTTTTTAGGAAAATCAAATATTCGATAGGCCTTCACATTCCTCCTGAAAATTGTAAATAATTTCGTGATATTTTCAATATTTTCGGCACTAAAAAATATTCATACCAGAAAACTTATTTTATTTAATGAAACAATTTGAATTATTCCTTGATTCTATATGTGTCTGTACTTTTTATGCGAGGTACTTTTCTGCTTTTAGAACAGGTCAGCATTGTCTGCTGTAATTTTCTCTCTATCTATATTTATAAATGCGAAATTCACTCTCACTCATTGATCTCTGTTTCTCCGTACTGGTAAGTCCTAGGAAGCTAAAATTTGGTGTGTAGGTGCTTCTCAGGTCTTAGATGCGCCCTAAGAAAGGATTTTCAAATATTCCAACTGGGGCGCCCCCTGTGAGAGTAAAAGGGGAGCGTTTATATATAAAAATTACCTTTTCATCATTGTTTTTCCGTACCAATATATTTTCGGAGGTTGAAATTTTGTATGTATGTTTGCTTTATATATGTGCAATAAGAAAGGTTTTTTAAATATTCCAACTGGGGCGCCAGCCGCGTGGTATAAGTCGCGTTCATATAATAAAGTTACTTGTTCATCACTGACAGACAGACAGTTTTATTGATCATAAAATCATCAATTCATATCAGGTTGACAGGTCATAAAAATTTAAAGTACCAGTGATAAGTAACATTGCAACAGTGATAATATGTCATATAGGACAACAAAGGAATGTAAGTTAGCATGACATTACAAATAAATAGTAAATGTTTAAAGTACATGAATTTTCACAGAATAAAAATAAATTATCAGCTTGTCTTAGTTCATGTTGCAGGTAGAGGAAAACTCTTGAATGTTATAAAATTTATTCGTGATCAAAAACTACTTGAGACTATTTTTGAATCTGGCCAAGCTTGTTATATTTTTCATATTGTTTGGTAAAATGTTGAGGTACTGCATACCAGCGTAGTCTATTGATTTTTTATCACTTGAATATCTCACCTTTTGCAACCTGAATTGATTTTTTTGTATTGTTTGGTAGCCATGAATGTCGTTATTAAGTCCAAAGTTATTTTTATTCATGAAAATATATGTTAATAATTTATATAAATAAATACCTGTGAAAGGTAATAATTGCTTTGTTCTGAACACCTCACTCCAGGACTCAAGATAGTCTAGTATGAACATAGCACGGATTATTCTTTTTTGTGCCAGAAGAACTCTTTACTGGAAGTTGCTAGCCCATAGTCTAAGATGTTGTAACTAATGGCCGAGTAGACGAGGGCATTTTGCATGTAGGTTCGTTTTATGTTGTAGATGTGCAATAAAAAAGGATTTTCAAATATTCCATATAACAAAATTATCTCTTCATCACTGTTTCTCCTTGCCCTTAAATTTCCGATGGGTGAATTTATATTTAGTATCAGCATTGCATCCGTGCGGAGCCGGGGCGGTTTGCTAGTTCCCAATCTAATGGCAGATTTTACGTTTTCTCTTGTTTTATTTCGTGGAATATATTCGATAGGATCGGTTTCAAATGAAATTTAAATTTTATTTGCATTTGTTCACTTATGGTGGATACTTTAGAACGTGCAAAACTGATATTACGAGTAATATTTATTTTATGCTAACCTCATTATAACCAGATTTTCTGTGCTTATTTGCAAAACAATTATGTTTATTTAATATAGGATATGTTCCATTTAAAAACTTTGATCGCTACGGATTGTATAGGCGTGAAATGAATCAAAAGAAGAAACATTTCCCACATCAGACGCACGTTTTGTTAATCAAGTTAGCATCATCAGGAGATGATATAAACTGAGTATTGTCTCTAAGTTAGGTATGTTTGTGAGCATCATCACATCAGGGTCATCAAGTGAGGTTCATTAAATGAATTCCTAGTATTGGATCAACTTGTAATGTTTCAATTCCTAATTTTCATGTTACTGACTACCAAATATTAACCTAGTTTTTATTTCTGATAATTATGTCAGAGTGTTAACAGCAGGTTGTTTGGAATAGGAATTTTATCGCTGTTCATAGATCTCATTTCACATTTTTCGATTTTGAAATTTTCATAGGCACAAAAAGCCTGTTATCATGTACCTCTCTCACTAATTTCAAACATGTTTCACTTATTCTATGGCCGTTCTTCAAGTCACGTTGAGCGACATTAGACTTTGCTGGTCTACAAAACCGAATATGTGAAATATGTCTCTCGAAACGCTTTGTTATAGTTCGCTTAGTTTGACCAACATGAAATTTGTCGCAATAGCAAAAATCGCAATTCGCATCAATTTTGCAGACTTTTCAACATGTCTTACAAGAAAGGTGTTTTTCCTTTTTATTGGAAGATTGCTCGCGTTCAGCCTATTCCCAAAAAGGGCAAGAAAAGTCATCTAAATGACGACTCTAGGTCAGTCTCTTTGCTATCAGTAATACAAAAAATCATGGAGAAAGCCGTAAACCACCATATTCTTAAAAATTTGGAAGGCTTTAACATTTTGAGCGACCATCGCTATGGCCTTTGGAAACAAAGATCAACAGGAGACCTTCTATTGTATGTCACCCATATTTGGAATAACGTAATCGAGAATCATGGAGAGTAAAGAGCTGTTGCGCTTGATGTTTCTAAGGCCTTTGACCGTATGTGGCATGGGGGTTTACTGGCCAAATTTCAATGCTATGGCTTGTCGGATCATTTTTGTGTTTGGCTCTCAAGTTTCCTGAAAGAACGTTTCCCGCAAGTGGCCGTCGATGGATATCTCTCGAATACTTTTACCATCAATGATGGTGTTCCCCAGGGATCCATATTGGCTCCAATCCTCCGCTTTCTGCTTCGATAAGTTTGTTGGATGTTGAAATGGACACCAGTATGTCTTGGCACAATCATGTTACTTGAATTGCAAAAGCTGCTTCTCAAAAGCTTGGAACACTATTCCGAACCAGAAAAATGTACACACCTCAGCAACTTTTGATGGTTTATAAAGCTCAGATCAGACCTTCTTTGGAGTATTGTTCTCATGTATATAGCTCCGCCCCTAAGCATACCCTGAAGCTGCTGGATTCCATCCAGAAAAGAGTTATCCGCCTGATTGGACACCCAAATCACTTGTAACCTTGATAGTCTGGAACATCGAAGAAAGGTTGGGTATTTGTCTCTCTCCTATAAATACTTTCACGAAAAGTGTTCAAGGCTGTACATATCAGAAATACCCGACGAACTGTGGCTGCTCATCGTTATGAGGTTCAACTCGGAACACCTCGAACTTCACTGTTCAAAATCTCTTTCATTTAGAGAACTGCGGTCATGTGGAAAAAACTTCCCAAGAACGTTTTTCCAAATCATTGTACGTTTTCCGAGACACTGACATGCATGAGTTTCAAAAGGTACATTTTACTGTCTGAATAAAATCTAAAATCACACGAAATAGAATTTTTAAATATGTATTTTTGTGCGATGACTTATTCATCCTAAGATTGATGATAAAAAGTTAAGCAACAGAAATTGATGTTTAAAAAATTGTAGCTCCACCTGGGGAAAAATAATAGACGTAAGCTGCATCTTCGCATATTTCAAAACCCAACAAAATTGACACTTGCACTTTACAATCACCTCTCTTCTCAAATTCAGAAAATTATTTACAATTTATGATTCAATATATTTATGTAGGTTATTTCTTCAACGAATATCATTGACTAGTGAAAGTTGATTCATTAAAGTCATTCGAATTCATAGTAAACAAATTCGAAGTGTTCAAAATCGCATGAAGTTGCAATAAGATGTATAAGGATAAGCTACATACGATTTATCGTACATAAAGTGAAACTGAAGTATTCGCATTCATTAATAATAGGCGGGTGAAATATACGTAGAAATAGAGGAAGAAGATCACTTTCGAAATTACCGGCCAAATATTAGTGAGTCTGAGAATTTCTACATTTCTAAAATGTATCTTCTACTTCATATCATTATCAAGATTCCAGAATATAGAAAGAATAAAAAAATGATATTGTGGATTGAAATAGATCTTTTCAATGATGAAAAATAGAAGTGGTACCCTTGACGTAGAATAAATCGAAAACACTAACTCCTCCCAACAACAGAACTACAACACTCTTCCCGACGTACGTTTCACCAACCAAGTTGGTGTCTAACAGTGGACGTCTCCTGAAGATGCCAACTTGGTTGGTGGAATGCGCGTCGAGAAGAGATTTGCAGTTCTGGTGTTTGAGAATATTATTCGTTTTATATAATTTCAATATTATAGAAAAGCTAGGTTAATGTATAGACGAGACGAGATTCTATTCTGAATACTTAATAGAATAAAGTTCTCAGCTTAAACGTTGTGAAACTGTTTTCAGTGACATTTTTTTGAAATGGCTGAAGTTGAACGTAACAGACGTACTGAAAAGATGGATTTTTTTGATAATTCTCTTACATCATCGTTTTTATGTCACAGTTTACAATAACCTTGAAATATATTTTTGGCACACTCAACAAACTCGTATTAACTTAACTTTGAAAAATATAAATATCTGAACATCAGATTTTTCTTAATTTCCCGATATTATAAATTGTGTAAGACTCTCGTGGATGAAGTGATTCATAATTTTGCCCCATATTATGGCAGCACTTTTGGAAGACAATAGAAAAGACATCTCATTTTCAATTGAACATTGAACAATTAGGTATCCCCTCTTTAAAATAAAATATTCCTCAGCCACAATAGCGACATTCATCTAGACTGTGTCGCTACTATTATTGCGGGAATTCTACCGAAACTATAGAAAACCCACTCTGTGAATGCCTAGCCTCTGATCTGTGAAAGCCTTGAATGGAACAAACTCCCAGATAATTGATCAACTTCTTCAGCGATTCGGGCCAAGTAGTATGAGCCAAATACCATATATGTTGAGTTACTGAAAAGAATCTCAACCCTCTACACTTCATATTGTCAATTCTCATTTGTGGCATGTGACAAAACAACACACAATTGCTGTAAAAAATGTTAAGAAATACGAGTCACAATTATGTTCAAGCAGGTTTTTTATCAAACTGGTTACATTAAGTCTTGCTTAAGCAGTGAATCTGCCTAATCTATATCGATTCCAGCGATAAAACCGCTGGAATCGATTTTCAGTTATAGGAACGGACACACATGCACACCGGGTTCGGACTATTTGGCCTCATGTCAATGCAAGGTAGTGGCAATCATCAACACATAGTCGATGATATTCCATAATTGAAATTCGAATTCCTTTCAGCGTATCATTCCTCGAACTAAGCTGAAGCGAACACAAAACAGCATGTTTGTCATCGCCCCACCTTGTAAACGAGGTACTATGCGGTTGGTACTAACCAACCGCTTATCCAAAATTCGCGCAGTTTCTCCTATAAAGAAAGAAACCGTCACATATATTCAGCGGGCATACTCGAAAACTGCCTGTAAATTAAATTCAACTAAAAGAAAAATTTGTTCAGACCAGTCTCGACTTACCTACACTGTAGGTTAATGAGATCTTGTGTGATATCAGCAGGGCTTTCGACTGTGTCAATCATACCACCCTAATAACTAAATTAATTAAAATTGGCATCGAAGGACTTACCCGGAAATGGATAAAATCTTATATGCACGCACGTCCCAGTACTTCAGTCTTCCAGGGGTAATTAAGAAAATGTGACCAGCTGTAATTCGGATTATCTTGACATCAGAGTAGGTGTTCTTCAAGGGTCAGTAGAGGGCTCAATAATGTTCCTAATATATGTAAATGACATACGTCATACTTATCTCCTAACAATCTAGTTGCATTTTTGTTTTCGCCAGAGATTCTAAATTCTACTTATAAAGTTAGGTTTGATTATTATCATGTACACAAAAACAACAAATATTCAAAAACAATCTTTAATTTTTCGGCAATCAGATCATTCTCAGAAAGTGGCGTCTATGCAATAAATTTCTGTACGGCTTTTATGAAATTTCATATATAAAATTATATATATTTTTATATAAACAGGGTCATTTATTTTTTCATGCCATATAAATGCATGGGTTCATGGAACGATGCATGAAAGACGACCCCTCCCCCCTGTTTTGGAATTAGGATTGAAAGTCATTCATTTTTGTACGTCGATCTTACGTTTATCATCATATAAACCAATTTGTAGTCATTATCGAATAAACTAGTTTTGTGATATAAAAAAATAATTTCACTAAAGCCGTATAGGCATATAGAGGTCAAATGATTTTTTTCTTCAATAGTGTTCCATTTCTTTTATACGGCGCGGCGTTTAGTTAGGAAATATACCAATCGTAATCATTAGTATCTGGATCAGTAATACCCGTACAATCGTAGATCTTCATGAGATCCAAAGTTTAAAACATTAATGTTGTATTCTCTGGCATACCAAATACAAATATATTGTTTATAATATTTCTAGTTGGTGAAAACTTTGTGGCCGAAAGTTCCTCCGCTATAACATACGAATAGGTATCGTGTATGGCCTTTTAAGGAAATAATGAAAATAAGATTTATGGAGTAGGTATCCACTGGTGAATGGTTTTAATCCAACACAAAGCGAATTCAATCAATGCTCCTTCATTAATGAATTGAGTTCAATTATTCAAGTATTAAAAGTAGTGAGTTTCCGAATATTTAGAATGACTATCATTGAAAAACGTTTCACTTTAGAATATTGCCTTTCAATAAGGCGTAGAAGGATCACAAAAACTTTTGGAAAACAAAATCGATGAATTTCAGGTTCAAGTATTTGCCTAGTTTCGATTAATGACAATTTCATGTCACAAACTATAGGGTTAACAGTATTTTCATAGTATTTTTCCAATAAATGTTTGGACATGATTCCTTGAATCTATATAACTTTTGTGTGTGAGAACCTATTTGAATATATAAAATATATAATGTTAAGTGAAGCTTACATATCTCATTAACATCAAAATCGGTTGAGTCGTTCTTGAGATCATCATGCACAAACGCACGGATTGCGTTGATGATGTTGGGGACAATTTTTTGAAATAGTTTTGAGTTCAGAGCCTTTCTGGACATGCCGGAAACAGGTTCAAACTGCCTTATTTAAAATGGAATATTCTTAATTCAATTTCAGATTTATAAATTATTTTACATTAAATTCTAGATACCGAGGGGCCCATGGAAAACGAACCGCAAGGAATTATAGGGGGGTAAAAAACTTCGGAAAAATCAAAAAGAACGTCAAGGGGTGTCATTCCTAATTTTTCTCAAATGGAAATAAGGATCGAGGTGTATCTCATTGAAACGAAATTTTTACTCTCATTGATGCTTAATTTTGGGAGATTTCTAAAAGTACTTACATACAACCAACGATACATATTAACTTGAAACTGTTGTCGTATATTCTCGAGCACTTTCGGTGTCACTTCGCATCAGTCATGAATGATTCAAGAACTCGATTTCTTAGTTCCATAACGATATACAGGGTGTTACAAATTCGATCCTCACCATTGGGATCTCGGAAACTATGAGAGATACAAATATGGTTAAATTGGGGCAAAGTTGCGCATTTAACTACTAAGATGCCGTCGAGAAAGTTCTGAAATTCCTAGAATAAAACAAATTTCGGAAAATGGTTGTTATATTTTCTGGCTTTATTTTTCGAAGGATTCAAAACATAATGGTGTTTTCATATTTGATATACGACGTTTCGTCGTCCGGCCACCATCATCAGTTTTATTTTTTCTCATGAGCGCTACATTGGAGTCTTTCTGTTTTGAATAGAACCAATGATGTATCGTAAGTTATCATTCTTTTTCGAAAAATTGGAGATATTGAAAAAAATTATTTCTTATCATATAGGCTTTGACTTTGATGTTTCTAAATTTGATTTTCTATTTGTTACACTCAATGACATTTTGTTATTGTACAAGTCATTGAATTTTTGACGGAAAATGGCTTTCAAGAATGAAGAAGAAAGAGATATGATACAAATTTATTACAAATATGATAGAAACAGTGTTAGGACATCGGAAATGTATTTAAACTTGTATCCCGAAGGACGACAACTACATCGAACTATGTTCAAGTTATTGGATCAAAATCTCACCGAGTTTGGTTCATTTGAAAAGTCTAGGAAAAAATACGGAGACAGAATGGACCAGGAAACTAAGGAAAATTTGATAAATGAGATATGTATGAGGTAAGTTAGACATTGTATCCTTTTCAATAAAAATTAATAATTTGCAGATAAACATGAACCCGAGGAAATCTACACTTCAAATTTCCTCCGAAATGTATATTTTTCATACAAATGCTTAGAGACATCCCAAAAAAAAGCGGTTTGAAATGTTACAAAATACACATACCTCAAAAATTGCATCCAGGTGATCCCGAAAGGCGATTAGAATTTTGTAATTGGCTAATAAGAAGACGTGATTTTCCTGTTTTCCTGGGAAATGTAATTTTACGAACTGTGGGATATTCAACCGAAATAAGGAACACATTTGGAGCATAAACAACCCCAGACAGTTTCGAGAAATTCGACCTCAAGTGCGATTTAGTATTAAAGTGTGGGCAGGAATTTACAAAGATAGAAATTCTACTTCTCATTCATTTGACAGAATTCTGAATGGAGAAACCCATCACCAGTTCTTAATGTCGATTTTTGAAGACTATTTGGATGATCTACCTTTGGGTAACTATAACATCTGGTTTCAACATGATGGTGCTCCACACTACCAGACGAGTATCTAATTACCTGACTGAAACGTTTGTTGTTATATGGATAGGGAATAATGGGCCGATGAGGTGGCCAGCAAGGTCTCCAGACTTAAGTGCTATGGATACATTCTCATAGGGTACACTGAAAAATAGAGTTTATAATCAAAGGAAATATCAAAATACTGAGGGCCTTCAACACAGCATTGTTAGAGAGTTCGGGAGATTGAGGAGGAGAGAAATTAATCGTGCACTGAATAATATTCAAAGAAGGGCACAGTTGTGTTATCATGAACAAGGCCAGCAGTTTGAGCATTTGCTGTGATTTACTTTTGTCTTTACATTTTAGTTAGTTATTGTTATTTGTTCAAAGTTCTATTTTCATTGAAAAGGATACAATGTCTAATTTACCTCTTACACACTTCATTTATCAAATTCTGATTGTTGATTCTCTCTCCGTATTTTTTCATTGGTTTTTCAAAAGAAACAAACTCGGTGAGATTTTGATCCAATAACTTGAAGATAGTTCGATGTGGTTGTCGTCTTTCGGAATACAAGTTTAAATCCATTTCCGATTTCCTAACACTGTTTCTTTCGTATTTATAATAAATTTGTATCATATCTCTTTTTTCTTCATTCGTGAAAGCCATTTTTTGCCAAAAATTCAATGAGTTGTACAATAACAAAATGTAATTGAGCGTAACAAATTGAAAGTAAAATTTAGAAACATCAAAGTCAAAGCCTATTATGATAAGAAATAATTTTTTTCAATATCTTCAATTTTTCGATAACTTACGATACATCATTGAAAAGGTAAAATCTGGTTCTATTCAAAACAGAAAGAATCCAATGTAGCACCCATGAGATAAAATAAAGTTGATGATGGTGACCGGAAGACGAAACGTCGAATAGCAAATATGAAAACACCGTTATGTAGCAGGAAAATAGTGGCATCGTGAAAGTGCCACCTAATTGTTTTTTACTGATTGCTACTTTGTACACATATCTTGAAAAAAGATAGAAAAAGAAAGTAAAAACTGAGAAAAGCGCATAAAAGCTGATCTTGGAAAATATGAAAGTGCAGAGTTGAAAAAGGGACAGAGACGTTAATTTTTCCATAAAAACATATCAACCTTTCATTGATAAATATCCAAGAGGTGAGAGAAATCTAAGCGCCAACTTTTCTAAAACTCAGTTGATTGCATAAATAAAGACCCTCATTATTATTATAAATTATTACTGTTTTCAGAAAACATTGTTAGCGTTTCTGACTGAAAATTTGATTTGGTGTACTTGCATCTCTATAATAATAATTAATTTCTGATAACTTTTATCAGAACATTTATGCAACTGAACATTACTTTTAAGTGATAAGAGTTCTACTTTTTGATAAAATTCTCTTTCGTGTATGAAATAGATACTTCTAAAGACCATGTGTCATGTCACAGCCATGGCCTAGACATCACAACCATGGCACACTATAAAAATTGTATTTTCCTGTGTTCTATCATAATGTTAGTTCATCGAAGCGACTGAAATATTTGACGTATTTTTTCAAAAAATAGGAAATAAACCGAAACCATTAGAATTCTGTTCAAAAATTTCATTCCTTATTCGTAAGTTTAAGGAAGAATACAACACGAAAAACTAATTAATTGACAAAACTTGCCACTCCAGAAAACGATTAATGAATCTCTTTCACGTAAAATGAAGTTGAGTATTCTTTTTGTCTTCGGAAACGAATCAAATTGGTCGTAATTATGAGAAGAGTTCCCAAAAAATTCATGAATATCTAATTGGTTTCATTAACTTCAAGATAACTTCTTGTATATTCAGGATTCGTTAATAATAAACCCTCACGAACTTGTACCGTCATCCCGATCGTACAAAAACCAACGGCTCGGTATTAAATAATGAAAGTTTAATTCCACATTTCGGGGAATGTCTGTTCATACAAAAAAGAGAATGCACGGTGTGGTATCACGGAGCACGTCGGACTGCTCCAGGGAACAATTCAATTCCCGGATTCCTCAGTTATTATCCGGAAACTAATGAAGGGTTGCCGAGGAGGGAAAATTTCGGCCACAGGTGCAGCGGAATTAATCAAATTTTTGAATTAATATCCAGCATCATTTGTCTCTTCGACAAGCAGAGACAACGATCTGAATTATGGTGGTTTTCGGGTCTTCTTTTTGACAAAGTCCAGGGATTGGCAGAAATGATTTGTAAAAGAACAAATACATAGAAATACTCAATAAAGAAACATTCAAGAGTATGATTTGTCATATAAGAACAAAAATATGAATATCGCAACAGCATATGGGTATCACAGTTAGAGAGGGTATAAATTAATAATAATAAAATTTCAATTAGAATTTTCATCCTGAATATTGATCCTGTACGCTATAAAAACAGTTTTCTACCACTGTACAATAAACTACCTAATGGTAGTTTATTGTACAGTGGTACAATAAACACACACACTGTACAATAAACTACCTAATGGTAGTTTATTGTACAGAGTGATTGAATTATATAATGGAAAATTTTTAAATTTGGTTGTTTTTGTGAGGGAGTATTCTTAACATATCACCATGACGTGTGCTATAATTATGAGTATCCGCATTCACTCCAAAAGATGAAAGATATTTTTTTATATAGGTTACACATTTCAAT
>WOGR01004755.1:0-14421 GCA_015342045.1 Leptinotarsa lineolata | reverse complement strand
AGAAGGAGCCTGGTCAAATGTGCCCGTTTGGGAAGCAACGACCAACCAAAATAGAAGAAGAAGAAAATAGTATTTCGAACGCTCTACCGGTTCGATGGATACCTGAGATATTCACCATCGGTTTCGATTTCCGCATATAAACGTTACCTATGAGAATATCGAGATAGTATTAGTGATGAGACCATTCGAATTAAAAATAATCGGTCATTCGATTATTGCAATCACTCGAGATATCTCGAGATGTCAAATGGAATCATTAGAATGATTCAGATCATTCGAATGTTGTATGTATCGAATTAAATTAGTAGTAAGTGAAATAGTCGGAAAACAGTATTCTAGTCTTACGCCGTTACGCACCAGTGCAGTGCCGGCCTATATACCGACACTTGTTTGTAGGATGGGGTGAAATACAGTTTTGGGCTGAGAATGTTCAGAAATTTGTTGACGATAAACTTTGAATAATTACAACTAAAAGCTCAATTGAAATATAATGGTGGCTTGTTAAAATATATTGAAAACATAAACAAAAAATAAAAGTCCGTTTGGGCGTTTCACATGGCACATGACCTCATAAGCATCGAGTGATTGCGTGCTTATTGCTCCCATCGCCGGATCTCGAATTAAATCGGTGAGTGACATAGTATCCGAGTGATTTCATTCGAATGATATTTCGATTTTTGGGATCACTCGAGTACTCATATTGTTATTGATTTTCAGACACTGATTAATGAAACATGCGGACGTGCGTTGTCGTGGAGCAGGATAGGATCTCTTCTGATGGTCGGTGCCGGCTGCTGCTGACGCAATTTTCGGTACATTTCGTCGGTTTGGCCCATTTGCAAAAAAATTTAGTGATTCTCACCAGCCGCAGACCGCTAAACAGTAAACATGGTATTTTCTAGCGGGTGTTTACCTTTGGGGAGAACCTGGGTGGGTTATCAGTGGTGTCCAATCACTGTCTTGAACGTCTTTTGTTGTCGTAAAGTGTCATTCCAGCGCTTTGTATCAATTTGAATTCGTGGACAAAAATTAAAATTTGGAAAAACTGAACAGCATGAATGTATAGAGTAAGAATTAATCCATCGATCAGTATATACCACTATACAATAGGATGGATATTCATTGAGGTATGGAGCCACAAAACACATGACATTGTAACGGAGGAAATAGGGTACGGTATTGTTTCGAGCTATTCAAACTGTACCCCCCGACGAAGCTCCTATTGTGTTACGTGATAGAAGGAACACTGGTCAAATGCGCCTGACTAAGCAAGCCATAACCATACAAATAGAAGAAGAAAAAATTTTCCTAATCTATAAATCCATGAATCCATAACCATAACGCATAACCCCTGGCCTGTGATTTACTGGTAACTTTAAAATAACTCCCCAGCATCAGTAATAACTGATTATAATAAAAATGATGACTAACACAAATACCGATCTCACTGAAGAAGATGCAGCAGATTTGCAATTTCCCAAAGGTAAGGTTATTTCAAAATTAAGTATCTTTTAGCTAGTCAGTTAAATTTTCAGACGATGACCTCTTAAAATTTTCTAACTGTAATGATTTAGATCAGTACGAATCGACACACTGTGAAAACTGTTCCAGTGAGGTAGTCAATAAGTGGATACTGTGTGATAAGTGCAATGTGAATATTTGTTTAACCTGCTTCTCTAATGGTTCAGAGTTTTTGAATCACAAAAATGATCATGATTATAAAGTTTTATCAACTAAATTTACGTTATTTGAAAACTCTGACTGGACTGCCGAGGAAGAACTGAAACTATTGGATTCCATTATGAACTATGGAAATTGGAATCTTGTTGCTCAAGAGTTACCAAACAGAACGGTAAATGAAGTTATCAATCACTATGATAGTTTCTATTTAGATAGAAAGGGGTCAAACAGATTACCTAAAATAAAGGACCGAGTTGCAGCTGTTTTTCCACAGGTAGTTGTGCCTTATAGGTTCCAGTTATCTGACAGTGATGAACCACCTCGTTATCAATATAATACAATAGGATTCAAGTCTTTGGCAGGTTATAATCCTGCACGTTCTGATTTTGAAAGTGAATACGATAAGAATGCTGAAGATATTTTATCGCATATGGAAATTGTTGAAGAAGATGATCCGCAATACGAACTCCTTACTAACCTGCAATGTTCTCTAGTGGATAGTTACAACAGGAGATTGAGGGAACGCCAAAGGTGGAAAACTTTAATAAGAGAACATGGATTAATTTTACTCAGGAAAACGATATCTTGGCTTCACAGGTATGACTTCACAATTCAGAAACCAGTATATGAAAAATTTATAAGATTCATGCAGTTTTGTGAGCCTGTGAAGTTCAATATGCTGATGGAGGGAATACACAGGGTTGGAGAACTGAAGCTGCAAATATCAAGGTTAGTTTTTTAAAATTCCTATCCAATTTTAAAATTAAAGGAGAAAATATTTGTCTTGATGGCTTGCAATAGTTCGTAAGACCCACTTTTCTCTGCTGATAACGCCAAGGCAAAAATTGGCTCTGCCAAATACTTTTGGAGACATGGTCACTCAAAAGTCAAGTACTCACTTCTGGCGATAAAAACCATGATCTAAATGATGCCATCACTTCTTTTTTCTTTACTATTTATTTGTTGGCATCACCACAAAAAGTTAAAAGTCAGGAATTTAAAATTATGTAATTAAATTTTCAAAAAATTGACATTACACATGAGAGTACACATTTCATGACATTACAATCAACAACTAATATTGCTAGGTAAAATCAGAAAATCAAAATGAATGTAACACATCAATTAGATTTAATTTCTCTCTGAAAACTTGAAATTTATTTTTGCACAGTGCCTTGATAAATATATCTGCAAGTTGTTCTTCGCTCAGTACAAATTTCAAGTCGATCTTGCAAATAATGTACTCGAATGTCTTGAGGGCTATCTGATATCATCCTAAACGTGTTCTGATTGTCCATTCTGATGGATCTTCAATTCTTCATATAATTTCTCAAGAATGATTTTATCTTTGATTGCCGCTGTTGCAGCAATATATTCTGCTTCTGCAGTTGATATTGAGATAATGCTTTGTTTTTTTGAAAACAAAAAAATGAGTGTTCCACCAAATAACATAAAAAATCTGGAATTTGATTTTCTGCCTGAAGTATTACATGTGAAATCTTCATCAGAATAGCAAACAATCATTTTATTCATGTAGTTCTCAGTTGAACAAATTCCGACCTTTTTGGTACCAAAAAGAGTTCTGAATATCTTCTTGACTCCCTCCCAGTGGATTGACTGTGGATTTTTCATGAAATTGCTGAGTTTGTTAACTGAAAACCTGATGTCTGGCCTGTTCACTGATGCTAGGAACAATAAACTACCAATATGGGTGTGCCACAAGGTTCAATAGTGGGTCCTCTACTGTTTATATTCTATGTAAATAACATTGAATCAGTAGTTACTGAAGGTCATTATGCCGCTTATGTGGATGACTTCAATAGCAATGATTTATTCTTCAATGCTGACAAAACAGAAATTATTCATATTCACAAATGGCGAAACAGAATGGAAAGCATGTATTTCATGGTGAACAATGTGACCCTAAAAAATACTGATCCCAATGTAAGATTCTTGGGAATCACTCTAAAACAGTTCTTCAACTAGATAGCCCACTGTCACTAATTGATTTGAAAACTTAATTAATTGAAGTATCTCTTCATCAACTTACGAACAGTTTTAACAAAGAGTCTCTTGCTCAATATATATTATGCTCAATTAGAATCTAGACTTAGATATGTGTTTCTGGGGTGGATCTTCCACAGTAGGAAATTTTTTTATAGCACAATAGGGAATTCTGAGGTGCATAGCAAATTGTTCAAATAAAGAATCATGCAAGGCACTTTTCACGGAGTAGTGTCCTAACTTTAAAATCAGTTTATATTTTTGAACTGTGTATGTATGTGTTCAGAAATAAATCAACTTTTATAAGAAATCTAAAGCTTCATCAACATGATACTAGAACAATTTTCATTTGCTATTAGCTAGATTCAAAGTAACGTCATGAGGACTGGAATACATTGGTCCAAAGATATATAACCACCTTCCAGATCATTTAATGGCCTTGAATAGTTTCTCTGTGTTCAAGAAATCATAAAAGAATCATTTATTAGAAATGTTTTTATGCTTTGCAGGAACTCTTTGAATAACTCCTATTCATCTTAGTTTTAGAGTATGAGCATGTCTTCACCTTTTCTTTTTTAATCAGTATTTTGTATAGACACTTCCTACTCAATTTTATTGTCTGACTGAAAATGAAAAATCATTATTATTATTTCCATTTTCAAAATTCTCTATTGGTTCTGGACTACCCTATCTACTGGTTTGCATGTACCCATATTGAATTTCTACAGTAATATTTAAATATATGCTTTGTGATTCATGAAAATATCTCCTTTGCTGTGTTTGAAGATTTCCATTTCCAGAGAGTTCATTGGGTTTTTTGTTTAGTGCACAAGAGAGTCATTTAAAGATTTGATCGAATTGAATTTTTTCAAGATTTCCTCAAAGCTGCTGTTTCAATCACGAGGAGCTTGTTTTAATCTTTAGAGACCCTTTTTCAATGGCAAACACAGCCTCCTGGATTCGAAACCAGGAAGGCTGTGTCATAAAAACGTCTTCATCTAATTTTCAATTCAAGAAAGCTAAAGCAGATCAATCCAATTGATTTGTACTGAAAAACTGGGTTGGAGATTTCAAAATAATCTTCGCCATATTTTTGATTATAGCTTTTTGCCAAGAACATTGCTTTGTGAGATCAGTTTTTCTTTCTGATAATCAATTTGTTGTTAATGGTTTTTCTGTTTTCTGGAAGTGGAACTATGGGTAGATCCCAAGTATCATTTTTATTCAAGGCTTCAATTTCCTCATCCATAGCTTTCTTCTAATGATTTTGTTTGATTGCTTTCTGGAAATCAATTTCTTCTTCTGCTAACATGTATACAGATTCTTCGCACATGTTTGGTATTTTCAATAAATTTCTATTTCGTAAACCTCTTTTGTCTTCATGTTCATCCAAACCTTCATCTTCTTGGAGGGTTCAACATCTTTTACATTTTCTGTTTCTCCTTCTCTTTTTTTTCATGCTTCTTTGTTGTCAGAGTTGACTTTTCACTCCTTTTAATGATAGTGCATTTTTACTATCGTTTTTCTTGAAGAACATCACTGCACATTTCTATTCTCCTTTCATTTTGAAAATACATTAGGTAGCCTCTCTTTTGAGTAGCCGACAAAAATAGCATCTTCACTTTTCTAGTCGAAGTTTTGCCACAACGGCTTTGAATAATTTTACAAAAAAAATTACTTACCACAGATGATATTACTGCCAAAGTTAGATGTTACGATTATAAATATCATCAGGTAGTCCTTTCCCAAGATACTAAAACTATTTCAAATATGATAACATCAAAAAAAGTATTTTTATCAACCATTTTTGTCACTGCTGGTGTACAAAACGAATTTCATCATGATCGATGAAAATATTTTCAAGTAATTAATGTATATCCAATATTTATTCAATCTCTTCCCTGACATTAATATTACCTATCATTAAAGTTCTAGTTATTATTAATGTATTTGACATTCGGAGGTCAAGCTTCAAATTCATTTTCATGGAGTTTTCCACCCAAAAATGATGTTATTCACTATTTATCCCCAGCATTGTTATTTTGTTATGATTTTGAAATGTCATTTGGAAAAAAATTGTCATGATTCAAAAATATATTTCGAAAAATTTCTATTATATCTCACATCTTCTGAGCTCCTTATGATACAATCAATTTTGACGGTTCATCATTTCATAATTTGCTCTTTCCTTTTCAGTAGGTTTCAATATATGACTGTGCATGCTTGGTAGTATAATATGATAAATGATGCTGAAGGTAACTAACACGGCAATAGGATAGTGCCTTCGTAATTTAAGGACATTTGCTTGTGTCCATTTCGACATGTTTGACTAAAATTTGTTTCAACTCACAAATCGACTTGATTGAAATCTTTGTTGACATTGAATACATTTTTATAGGGTGATTCAATAGTTTATTTTATAATTTCTATTTATTATTGACTCCTTGAAAGGAGTCAAATGAATCTATTAAATTAAATTAAATTAAATAAATAAATAACATTTGATGAATGTATAAAAATAGTTGGTACCATATAAAATTGAAATGAACAAAACAATAAAAGTTATATGAAATGTTACCTCGAAAACAGAAAGCAAGTCGTAAGAGTGAACGATACCACCAGTGATCTAAAGCAAGTTAATTGCGGTGTTCCTCAAGGCACATTATTGGGTCCTTTATTGTTCAAAATTTATATTATACAGTGAGTTTCGTATCTTTTGGTTCGTAGTTCGTAGCTTCTATAAGGCGATTTTACAGTGTTCTAGCAGAATCGGTGCGACCCCTAATTGCCCAAAGTCGTAACAAACGATCTTTTCTGCGGGTTGTTGCCCTTTGTCGATTGGGATAAGGGGCTCTTTTCACTATGCCGTGAATTTGGTAGCGATTCCAAGCTCTGGAAACCGCAGAATTACTCAGATTAAGCATTTGGGCTACACGATGCCTTGAATATCCTACTTCTAACAATGCTACTGCTTTAGCAACTTGAAATTCGTTGACGTACACCTTAAATATTCTCCTTTTAACCAATAAATACAAATTCATTGTTTAAATTTTAGAATTCTATACCTATCACGAACTAAAGTAAAGTGAAACTAAATACAGAATTTTTCACATCAATGGTTTTGTAGCTGAAAGTAAGAAAAGAAAAAAAAAGTGAACAACAACCGGATGGAACATGATAAGAATTAGTATAGAGTACACACCAGAAGTTTTTGTCATGAAATAATACATATTTTTTTACTCATTGGATTCTAAGGATGTGTCTCTATATTCATTTTGAGTAGTTTAATTCATTAATCACAATCAACAAACGATTTCGCAGTGATAAATTCAAAATTTCAAATAGCATATCATGGCATTGAATTGAAGCGAACTTTAGCGTCGATTGATTTTTCAATTCATCAGATGAATTCAGTAATATTTGCTAGAGTATACACTCGTACATAAAAAACGAAAGTAGAATCAACACTGAAATAAGGAGAATTTGTTCAACAATCAAGCATCAAAAAAAATGTAGACAAATAATTTACTTTTGAAATTGCAAATAGTGCAAATATAAAACATTCAATACAGGATAGATAGAGAAAAATGAGGTTGAATTTACCTTATTGAAGGACAGATGCTTGTTGAAAATCCATCTATTATTCTTCAGTTAAAAAAAAATATCTGGTATCGATGTATTCGAATATATTTTTTTATTTCAATACTACACATACTTTCGATAACTTCACATTTGAAAAAATTGTATTCATTGATGTTTTCAAAAGAATCTTTAAATCACTTGCGTCCTAGGTAGTTACAAGGTCTTTATACTATCACCCTTTCTGTTCGCGGTGCTAGCATGGAAATTTCTGTAAATACCACAGATTTCATCTCCACAGAAAATAAGTAATCACCTCGTTATTTTTCTCTCTCATTTTTCAGATTCAGTTTGAACTTATTTGTATTCGTTTGTCCGATATTCAATTTTTGAAAATTTCCTAAGGTTAGATACAGCACCATCACGTTTTCATAACAGAGAATGTTTAGAACAAAAATATACTTTTCTGTAACGTATATAAAGTACAAAAGCCTCTTCAATGACTAGATGAGGTTATATGTGTTGGAATATGGCGTAGAAATATGTTTTGTGCCTTACTGTATAGCAATAGGACTCAGCACAATCACGTTGCTGAAAAAGCTACATTTTGGCAATCTGCAATGTTTTGATGAGCTCAAATTAGATGTGCTCTGGAAAATTGCCCTCATATAGGGCTCCACTGATCTGAGTATGCTATACAAGATTCAAAAAACAGTTTTTAGCGAATCAAACAGCAAAAGCAACACCCTTGATATAAAACATCGAGGAAAATTTGGAAACCTGTCACAAATGGCACATGTTATATATTGGTCCGGATACCAATGAAGATTGAGAATATTTCAAGTCAAACAAAGTGTGTATGGGATATGATTGATTTTTTTTCATTCATTCGAAAGACCTATTGGTGTCATTATTTGTGTAATATAACATAGATATATCTATTGGTTGGCCATGGCTTCTATAGGTAGAGCGCATCCAAAACGTTCAATACTCCATGACTCTGACGCATAAATCAGGCTGAATTTGACTAATGGCATGGGTTATGTTGGGTTTGAGGGCCGTTGTGGTTTGTTGGTTATTCCCATACATCTGTGACTCAAGAAAACCCCACAAGAAAAAGTCTAACGATGTCAAATCGCACCATCCTGCTGCCTAGTTCACATCACCTCCACGTGAGATGACCATGTCCTCTAATCGCTCGTGCAGAATATCCAATGTGGCACGAAGCGCCGTCCTGTTCCAATTCAGGCCAAAAGAAGTTGATAATCATCGACCTATAGTGCTCGCCATTGACAGTGATGGCCTGGCCAACGGCGTTCTCAAAGAAATATGGACCGAGGACGCCGCCAGCTCAAAATCCACACTGAACAGTGAATTTTATGTGATGTATTGGACACTCTTGGATCTCATGTATATTTTCCCATCGGACAACGGAATTTCCGAAAGAACAACTCCGTAAATGTGATATTTTCAGAGAATAAAATTTTCAAAGTGTCTCAACGAAGGTGAATAAATGTATTTGTATCGATGGAAGCAGTTTTGGTATTAGCAAAAAGTAAAAGCATGTGATTACCAGGTTCTGGTTTTGAAGTTGTCGGTTCAGGAATGAAAGTTGGAGGGGGTGGAGTGGGCGGCTGATATGAAACACACTGCAGTTCGCTCTCATCCCATACGTGTCCTACCGGACATGAGAAATGCACTGGTATTCCTTTGATACATTGGTTAGAATATTATGTTTTTTGAGAAAGGTTCTACAGGAGTCTCTTGGTTTGAGGTTTTCTATATACCTTATTCCCTTGTCGGTAAAATTGATAGACTTTTGAATAAATTTGGATTGCATGCTCCCAAAACAGTATTCCGTAGCGTTAGTGAGAATCAATGAGCGCATGGTACGCCATCTTTGCAGTGCTGAACCCCAATTTTTCATTAATTACTCTAAACGAATAACAGCCAGAGGAGACTTTTCTAATGAGTTGGTCAATGAACACTCCTAGAAATTTAGTGTTATTTTTAGATTCCAGTGATCTGTCTTCAAAAGAAAGTTCGTTGATTAGGCATCCAAATGATATTAAATTCGTTTTAGTTGGGTTAAAAGATAAGATGTTTGAATCACACCAATCTTTGACTTTTTTCAAGTCGGAAGAGATTATTTTGTGCAACTCACAAGTGTTTTTATTATTCCAAAGTATGGTAGTGTCACCTAGAAATAAGGTGAACTTCCCAGAAATATTGAGCTTGGCGAGGTCAATAATATATAATAAGAAAAGAATGGGACCTAACACAAACCCTTGTGGAACTCCATAATCCATTTCCCTTTTTTGTTGTTTTGACCATTTGCGTCCGTTCCATTGAGTAGGAATCGAAACATTTTTGAGTTAATACTCTGCATCCATAACGTTGGAGCTTTCTCAGAAGTATTTTGTGATCGACACAGTCAAATGCCTTTGACAGGTCACAAAATACTGTAGAAATGAGAAAATAGGATCATGCGGATTCTTATTATTCTGGAAGCCAAATTGATTTTCACTAATAATATTATGCTTATTTATGGATCAAAGTAGTTGTTTTTTAAGTACTTTCTCAATGATTTTTGCGATGGTTGATATGAGAGATATAGGGCGATTAGAAGGATCATCCGCCTAGACTAGTCACAAAATAAATGTGGTTATATAGTGTGAAACTATATTCAATTGTGTTTATTGATTTTTTGTGCACCACCAAACATAATCTAAATGTGCTGAATAAAATTGAAAAAATAATTCTCATTGCAGGTGACACCAAACTTCCTCAGTCTATAATCGAAGGAAAATTATCATTGCAGGAGGAGACCAAAAAAGATCACATATCTATTCTTATTCAACAAGTATTTCAGAGCATTGACAACTCAGTTTTTTTTGATTAGTAAAAATATTGGTATAGTTGCAATTGGTTTCACTGTAAACAGAATTAAAAACATACAATTTACCTGGTACCGGCTTGGGAGTTGAAGTAGAAGTGGATGATCGAGTTGGTGGTCCTGAAAACATTAATTGAAATGACACTTTTGATCAACACTTGTCTGAAGGAATGGTCCAAAAGTTACTGATTACCAGAAGTTTTCGACATTGTTACCTGAAATACTTCGAATTATTGGTTACTTTCGAAATACATGAAACGTAAAGTGACAAAAGTGGTTGACACAGGCGGTTAGTTTTTGGCTGCATAGCAAGTATTTCAGTTACTACTGGACCATTCCTCAGATGAGACCTTGACATTGATTTTTCCATATATGACATGTCCTGGCGGAATTTTAATCTAGTAAAGGGTTATACGATTTTTTCAAACTCAAACCCAGACAGAAGGACTCATTCTTATTCCCGTATCACCAGAAGATATCATCTTTGCTATAAATGAACTCAAAAATAGTAAATCTTGACATATGATTTGAATAAACATGTGGAAGATATTCGCGCAAAATCACTTGCAAGAATCTTCCTAAGAACCATCACCCTATCTCCATCATCCACACAGTTGGTAAATTTATGGAAACAATAGTCAAAAAATCACTAACCAAATACTTTGAGAAATTTAACCTCCTTCATTATAATCACTTCAGGTTTGGGAAGGCTCATTCCACAGTTCAAGATACTGCGACATTAATTCATGACATAGTCGAGGGTCTTGAACAGAATAAGCACATGGCAATAACCATGTGTGACTGGAGCAAGGCTTTCGACTGTGTTTTACATAAACTCGTCTTCTTGAAAAAGAAACCTCTTCAATAAGCTCAACAGTAATATATGAATCCACTGAACTGTGTACTATTCGCAGACGTTGTCACTTTTTATGAGGCTAACTCAAATCATGATGAGTTGAAATACCCAATTGAAAAATCTTATTGATCAATGGCTGGTCCACAATCATTTCAAATTCAATCGGAACAAAACTCAATTCATCACTTTCTTGAAAAATTCCTCATTGTTAATTTCTTGGGCCTCATATTGGATGAAACTTTGAAATGGTTTTGCCATATTGAAAAACTTTGTAAAAAACTATCTAATCAATTATTTCTCCCTCAGAAGTCTTGCAAAAGTTCTACGTCCAGATATACTCGAAATCTCTCTCTTCTACTCAAGTCATGTAATTGTTCTACAAAAAAAGGCTGTGAGGATTGTTGACGAGGCAGATTTTAGAGGCTCGTTTCGCCCAATATTCCGGGATCTGAGAATAATGCCTCTACCCTCTATTAACACCTTTCGTTCTCTCCTGGATATTCATAAAAACCCAACAACTCATCCTATTCATTCTGATACTCATTCTGATAATACTAGTAGGGCAGTAAAATAGTTAATCCGAGAAATAGACTGATCACTTCTGCACGAAATTCGCTAGACATAAAATTGTTTGATAAATTGCCTCCAGAATTGAAGAACATGAACAAATACAAATTCAAATATACAACCAAAAAGGCATTTCTCGAAAGTTGTTTCTGATCCATAAAAGAGTTTATGGAATCAAATATATTCGATACTCAACCGCTTTTCACAATGCTATTCATGGGTGTTTTATGACTCCGAAATTTTATTCATATCCAGTATTGTGAATTTGTTCAATGAATCTGTCTACTTTATGTAATCAGTCTCTGATATGTTGTATGAATTAAAAACATTCCATTTCATCATGGAATATGATTTTATCAACCCCGCTCGACCTACTAGAAATGTATTGTTATAAACCATGCCCTGAGGAAAATAATCATGGCCGCCACTGGTAGCCATATATCAACTGTGACGTGGCTCATTCCGAAGGAAGTTTGGCAAATCTTCGATGTTCGTCGGCATTCTAGATGTGACGAGAACACCGTTACCGTCGCTTCGAAATCCAAAGAATATTCCACCACTTTCGATCGCCAAATATTAGCGACAACTACTCGCAGGTCAATGAAAGTGACAGTGAGGTACGCGGAGCGATCTAAGAAGGCGATAGACATCCGAATAATAGTTGTAGTTCTTCTTGAAATGTTTCGTTATATCAATAGTGAAATAGAGATGAGTTTGATAATTGTTCAGTGTAGTCAATTATTGGTGAACCCACGGGAAAAAAAACGTGACAGTATTATATAGATATGTCACGTAGCCAATAAAATCTATTTATCTACAATAAATAAATGGGAATGATATCAATGTTATGATTACATAGGAATAATACAGGATTATAACAAAACTCCAGATTTGATATCTGTATATTCATTTTGAATTATGCTAGATTTCGAATTCCCATCCAGAAAGTGAACTTTTTTTAATTTTTATCAATTTACATATCAGTATTTCAGACCTTCTATGTACTATTTTCAACTTGATTCAAAAATAACGATCATTGTGGAAAAATGTCCAGTCGTTGAATATTTCGAAATTAAATCATCTTATATTGCAAACTGTTGGGTAGGTTTATTTTAGTGTATGAAATTTGTCAGATTTTTGGCTGGGTTTTCGGAATTATTTCAAACTGTTGACTATTCTATCATTCCGAAGTGATGACGAAAGGTTTCAACTGAATTTTTATCGTTTGAAATTTTTGAAATTTCCAAGTTAGCATAAAATTATACCCGTTCCTTTTTCCAAAGAAGGAATGTTTGAAATATTAAAAAATTAACTGCCTCAGAAAATTTCCTATCAATATCCCTGAGCAATATATGTAAAAATTATTCTCATTTGACGAACTTTCCTCAGATTTTCGTAGAAAAAATGTTCTCTCTATGTGATGGTCAATTCCATTATGTGAAATTGATACTTACCTTCAGTAGAAGTCCAAATGTAAGCTGAAAATACAAAATGATTTCAATTAGTAAACACTTTCATGTTCTACGATATTTTCAATGATAGATTTCAATCATCTCGAACAAATTCAGTATATTCCAAAAACTATCAACAGTCTTTGTACAAATAAAAAATTGAAAACTCTGTACGATAGCCTCAGCTTCAAGAAAACGTTTCAAACGGCATTTTCAAATTTTAAAACTCAACTTTTCAGATTTTTGTGGGAATGATAACAATTCAACTATTGAATTGGGAGTGAAAAAAACAATCAGAGACAATATAGGGATTTTCTATGAAACTCATAGTTTTAGGGTTTCCAAAAAAATTGATAGAATCAATCAGTTTCTCAATATTCTCTTCACACTCGATCGAAATTTTTTAATCACACCTGATTATCCGTAAATTTCAAATTGGAAAGAACCGAAACAAATCGCAATTTCCCAGGTGACCACCACATTTATATTTTCTACATTTTGTATACAGATAACGTTAATTGTAATTTTACCGAACAGAACACATTTTTTCGAAGGCATGGTAGACGTTGTATTCAAACAATTAGGTATAATCATATTACTAAGTTTATTAATGCAAAATGTGTATTTTTAAAATTTATTTTGAGATTTTCACATATGCTTCTACCAAATAATGATTTTGAATATAGTTGAATATACAGTACATTTCTTTAGTATCCTCCCCCTTTTAATTTTTGAATGGGTCAACTCAAAAAATTTAAATTTGAGATAATAAAATTAATGCGTGATATTGACAGATGAAACTTTCAAGATGGCAACTGAGCGCCATCTGGGAAAAATTTTAATGAAAAGAGTCTTGTGACAATTCTGTTTGAAGCTTCTGACAAATGCTTCACAACTCTAGAATATAATGCCAATATCTCCAACTACTACAAAATGACGGAACTTTCAATAATTGCCTGAATACATTGACATTTAACTACATAATATGAGGTAATAAGCTTGACGTCAGTTCAGAACATGCTCTGAATGGTTGCCTTGAGTTCCTTGACATATTACCATCCTATCCTATATTTCACTCTGAACATTTTCGAACACAGTAACATCAATATCTCTACAAATATTTATTATTCTCTACCGTATATCCAATATTGAAACAGATTCAGTTTCGTACACCTTTTGCTTCAAATAGCCCCATCAAAAAAGTCCAAAGGTGTAAAATCTGGCGAGCGGGCTGGACATTCTGTAGGACCTAGGCGGCCAATCCAACGACCAAGAAAAGTAGTATCCAAATATTTTCTTATTTGTCTGGAATGATGAGGTGGTGCTCCATCTTGTTGGAATACAATATCCATATCGAATTCATTAGGGTTGGCTTCGACGATTTCAGT
>WOGR01004754.1:0-14421 GCA_015342045.1 Leptinotarsa lineolata | reverse complement strand
TTGCTTAATATATTTGCCATTTTTAGTTATTCTTTCAAATTTCAATTGTATTGTTTATTTCAGGGATTTCAAATCATTTCATAAATTTTAGACAATGGAAGTCCGAACTGCTGAAATTCATGTCTCTTTGTCCTTTACTATAGACAAATAAGGTCAAGTAATGAGTCCGGTTGTGACTAAGTAAACAAGAGGTATATTTATCATAATCGTTTAAATTCATCAGTATATTAGTGAAGTAATCTCTTAGAAAATTTTCGGATATCACACATATTCACACACTTTTGGATACCACGTGGAGACCCGTAAGTTCTTTGTTTTTTCTTAATTGAATTCACCAACAAAACAAGAACACATTAAATTGCTGTCAAACCAGAGACAAATACTTTCTGTTATCGTCGTCCCAGGAAGCAGCGTACAGATCCGTACTAGACCTCAATAGTAGCAAATTGTCAAAAACGACTCTCCTCAATAGGAAGACTCAACAAATTGTCTCTGTTCTGGATTCCTGGTCAAACTGGCCTGGAAGGCAAAGAGGCTGCTGACTCTCTTGCAAAGGAGTGTACTGCAAGTAGCTTCATCGGTCCAGAAACTGTCGTTGGCATTGCTTTAGGCTTTGCTGAATAAACATTGAACACCTGGATGGTAAGAAATTTTAAAGACTTCTGGCAAAATCTTCCAGGATTGGCTCACTCCAAAGCGTTCATTTACCTTCGAACCTTGAAACCAAACAGTTGTTGCACTACAGTAGGGATGAACTACGATGTCTAACAGGCCTCCTTACAGGTCACTGTCGTCTGAATCATCATATGCAGAGACTCGGATTGTCAGAAGACAGTGTGTGTTGCCTCTGTTTGGAATATGATGAAA
The DNA here is from genome assembly GCA_015342045.1 of Leptinotarsa lineolata. Taxonomy (NCBI): domain Eukaryota; kingdom Metazoa; phylum Arthropoda; class Insecta; order Coleoptera; family Chrysomelidae; genus Leptinotarsa; species Leptinotarsa lineolata. The sequence continues at coordinate 13,554 of WOGR01004754.1, read as the reverse complement.
CAGCAGAGCATATACTTTGTGCATGCCCTGCCGTAGACCAAATCAGGTTTTCAGAGTATGATAGAACCACACTTTTGCCATCTGACCTGAAAGATCACTCACAATACAAATTAATCGGCTTCGTCAAGAAGCTGGGTTTATTTGGTCGAGTTTGAATAAGTGTGAGCCATAATAAAACCTTGCGGGTTGCAGTTGAGGGTCGAATAGACTCACGCACTTTTGACCTAACCTAACCTTAAAAATAGGATAATGGTATTGAGAACGTCGAGATTTATGAATAGAGATTGTTGTTTCATAGACACAGAAAATCTCAGTAAATTATACATAAGAACTAAAAATATGAACATATGGAAAGACTTATCTTTCTTTCTCTTCAATTTATTATAAATATCTCTAGCAGGATTACAATTGTTGAAATCTTTGTCTTTTATTTCAAAAATATTCCCATGTAAATCAGACTATAATGACTTTTCCAGAAGTTGAATAAAATATGGTTAAAATAATTTCACCGTCATTTTTTGCGGTTGTACGAGGGAGGTCCGAAAAGCTTCCTACCTAACAAAGACATTTTTTCTGATTTTTTTTTTAATTTTTCAACATAGTCTCCTTTCAACCATACACACTTCTCCCAGCAATGCTTCCATCTCTGTAATCCGTCCAAATAGTACTCGGCGTTTTTCTCTGAAAAATAATTGTTCACGAAGGTGACTGCCTCTTCATTTGACGAAAATATGTGTCCTCCGAGCGCAATTTTTAGATGAGGGAACAAAAAGAAGTCGCTTGGGGCTAGATCTGTTGAGTAAGGCGGATGGTCAAGCAGTACAAACCGTAATTCGTGGGTTTTCGCCATAGCAACCGCTGAGGTGTGAGACGGTGCGTTGTCTTGGTGAAACAAAATTTCTTTTTCTGAAAATGTGGCCGTTTTTCTGCAAGTCCTGCCTTCAGCTTGTCAAGTAATGATGCGTAGTATGCTCCTGTAATGGTTTTTCCTTTTTGAAGATAATCGATTGAAATAACTCCATGACTATCCCGGTTTATGTTAATACCCGGACAATAATAAATCGGTTGCTTCGTTACTCATGAAAATCTTAGCTCAGTAACTTCGGCGCTTCGGTGAAACATACGTAAGTACAAACATACATGTATACACATATAGGGATCTTTGACAACTCGTGACGGCCATCTTGTTCAAGCTTCATCGAGCTATAGTGCTCGCCGTTGACAGTTGTTCTCAAAGAAATATAGACCGAAGACGCCGCTAGCCCAAAATCCACACCAAATAGTGACTTTTTCGAGATGCATTGGACGCTCTTGGATCTCATATGGATTGGTACCGTTCCAAATTCAACAATTTTGTTTGTCCACGTACTCATTCATCCAGAAATGAGCCTCATCGCTGAAGATGATTTTTCGATGAAAATTAGGGTTAGTTGCCAACTGCTCCAGAGCCCATTCAGCGAGCAGACATCGTTGCCTATGGTTGTTTACCTTCAGTTCCTGAGTCAAGTTGTGGCCTGCGAAAGCCCGAGTTCTTGTGACCGATGCGAAATCGACTACACACTCTCACAGACAGCGGCGGTGTTTTCGGTAGATCTTGCGTTTCGTCGACGTATGTATGTATCCACCACATTGCGAAAGGTCCCTCGGGAGGACGATTATGGCTACTATAAAATGGGTGGAGCGCGCGGTACGTTGCCCGAACAGAACACCATTTTGATGCAACAATTTTATCATTCGCACGTGTTGTTGAATGCTATATCAGTCCATGGAGATCTGGCAAAACAGACTGAATGGATGACAACTAATTTGACAGCTGTAGTTTCAACAAGATGGCCGTTATCAATTGTCAAAATTCGGAAGTCCCTGTTGGAAGACCCTAAACAAAGGGACAGTTTTGTCGTTTTGTGCGATAGTGAGGCACTGCAGTGACTTGAGAGTCAAGCGGTATCAAATCACTAACAAAATGTGCACAGTAGAAAACTATTTGTTGCGCTGAGAAATAACGCCAAGGCACTGTGTTATTTTTTATTATTGCATTAAGATTTATTTTTACCGTACCTGTAATGCAATGCAGTCGGATTATAAATAACATGTTATTGACGTTTGAAAAAATTCAACAAAAACAAAGTTGTTTTCAAATTCTGCGAAGGTGCTTAACCTCGCCTCTGAACTTATCGCTGTGCATCGGGCCTTTAGCAAACCCGCTGTTTTGTTGGTTCTAATTATAAAAAAGGTAGACGGCAAATATTGCTTGTTTACGAGAAAGAGGTTTTTATTTGAAAAGCAATATTTTATCTCCACAATATCATTCCATTTTGAACGTGCCGTCATAACAACAATAGATTACACAACAATGTCATCAGTGAATATGTATTTGAACTTTTTTCGACGGATCTACGGAAATAGCACGTACAACTTTTATGTTTCCATATTTGTTATGTTTCTCTTGATTTCACGAGTTTTCGAATAATATTTCAATTTTTTTTTACAACTGGCTCTGACTTGAATGAAGGGTTGATGCTCGAAACGAATGCAAATTAAGAATAACCGAGAATTAAAAACTGCACAACCAGAGAATAAGCGATGAACTGCTCCTAGTGAGCGTCGCGACGGACGTTTCGCTGAGTTAGGATCATCAGGAGATGATTAGGACTTTCATCTCCTGACGATGCTAACTCAATGAGTAAAACACGCGTCAAGGGACAGTATTTTTGTTCTAGTTGCTTCCATCTACTTGATTTTCAATAAATACTTGATGGTTCGACAACTTCTTACAGTACAGCTTGTCAAATATAGGAGGAGGTTTGAGGATTTTTGATCTCTCTCTCTTTCGCCAGTACCGTACAATCTAAAGAGAGAGAGAACAGAAATTCTCAAACCTCTTCCCATATTTGACAAGTTGTACAAGCTTTTTACTGCAGTAACAAAAGATTTGCGGTTTTGTTTGCCTGATTTATACAGTCAAGAGAGTTATCGCTCAATCAATAGTTATGAATATACTTTTTTCAATGGATTTCATTGAAGGTCATCATTATTAGTTAAACTGAGTCAGAAAGACCTTGCAACTCGTTGCAATCAGTTTCGAAAATACATGTAGAAATACAGTTTGTTATAGGGATGAACTAGATGAAAATTCGAAGGAAGAATGGCGCTTCACGTGTTCTAAAAAGGTACTACGACATTTTGCTATCTCAATTTGACCCACCAAATTAATTATCTGGTCAAATTAGACCAAAAAATAGGAGTTAAGGTAAAAAAATCGCACCCAGTTCAATGTTGGTAGGAATGTTCAAAACACCATCATAAATCAAATCTAAAAAATCCTCATCGATCTGATACCTGTGAAAAAAAATACTCAGACTCAGAGGTCACAAAAACGGGTTTTTCCCGATTTTCAGCTAAATGGTGAGTTTTATCATAAAATTAGTTCTGACAAAAATTGTAGATCAGATAATTATCTATAAAAAATGCTCCAACACTTTTTTCCTTAAGAGCCACCGTTTCTGATATATAACGATTCAAAAAGTTAGAAGAGTTGTAATCGTCATAATATGCACACGTTTTAACACCACCTGTGAGGTAGCGTACCTAGCGCGTTTTTTTCAACGTGGTTTTTCCGGTAGGCCTGTTCCACTCATCTGTTGTCATTCTGTTCAATTTGAAACTATTGAATAATAAAAGATATTGACAAGAGTTGAAAATGTTTTTTATAACTTCTCCCATATAGTAATTGGGTATACTTGAAGACTGGATGAAAGGAATATCATCGACTTTATGTTGATAATGACCACTACCTTGCACTGACGAGACGCTAAATAGCCCAAAACCGGTCTGCAAGTGTGCCTGTTCAATAATTGAAAATCAATTTCGGCAGTTGTATCACCAACAGCATATGCAGGAAATACTCCAGTGAAGATTCCTGCACTGACACCTGTCAGATATAATCCAACGCCCTTCGGGGTATTAGCCAGGGGAGTAGTTGTTTTCTGATAGATGTTAGTCCATAAACCTACTGCGTATGTGAGTTTGAGACTAGCCTGAACGAATAGTTCCTTTAGATAGTTAAGATGATACGATTACAACTCTTCCAACTTTTTGAATCGTTATATCTCAGAAACGGTGGCTCATAGGAAAAAAGTATACCGAAGTTTTTTATAGATAATTGTCTGATCTACAATTTTTGTCTCAACTAATTTTATGATAAACCTCACCGTTTTTCTGAAAATCGCGAAAAACCCGTTTTTGTGACCTTTGACCCTGAGTAAATTTTTTTCCAGGTATCAGATCGATGAGGATTTTTCAGATTTCATTCATGATGGTGATTTGAGCAATCTCACCAACTTTTAACTGGGTGCGAATTTTTGTACCCTTGGATGTCTAAATTGACTGGATAATACTACATTCAACGCTTTGTTCATGCCAATGAAATAATCGGTTTCAAGTGTCTTCAAAATCGCGGTAATATGCTAAACTGCAATCGCAGTCATAGGTGACAAATATTCTTTCCGAATTGTTGGCGATTATTTCAGATATTTCGACTCCATGAATTTATTTGTGGGCCTAACTGCACATCAGAATGAACAAAGAACAGTTGTTTACAATCTCAACCAGACAACTAATATTTTTATATTTATTTCAGTCGCACTCTTATCAAAGTCCAATTTGATCAAGCATCGTACAGCAATAAACTAATATTACGCAACATTGCCACCTATGAATAATTTGGAAGGGCAAACATTGAATATGGTAAACATTTTTCCTACAAGGAGAGTGAAATTTGTTCCTTACATCTGATATCGAATGAGTAGTAGTACGGGTAGCAAGGGGCTGTCCTCAGGGGGGTTTGTCCCCTCTGTTGTGGAATCTTGTAATGGACGAGCTACTATGTCTCCTAGATAACAATGGGTACAAAGCACTGAGCTATGCAGACGACTTAGTCATCTCAGTCCAGGGTAAATACAATAATTTAGTAAAGGGATGCATACAGCAGGCCCAGAACATCATAACAAGATGGGCCGAGAAAGAAGGGCTCAACATAAGCCCATCTGAATCGAACATAGTAGTATTCACCAAGAGGACTAAAACGGAGGGTCTTGGACCTCTAAAACTTCGAGGTGAAGAAATACAAGTGTCGGGGGAGGTCAAGTATCTGGAACTAATTCTAGATTCCAAACTGACCTGGAACCAACACTTGAATAGGGTAAACAGGAAAGCGGAGGCAGCACTTATGCTGGCCAGACACAACTACGGAAAAACATGGGGGCTAAAACCAAACATGGTATATTGGCTATACACAATGATGGGTAAACCCATTATAACATACGCATCTCTGATCTGGTGGCCAAAGATGAAGCAGGCGACCACTATTAACAAATTAGGCAGGGTGCAAAGACTAGCCTGTTTGGGAATAACGGGAGCAATAAGAACTACCCCGATAGCTACATTGGAGATACTCCTGAACCTACCCCCTTTACACTTTGTGATAATGGGGGAGGCTAGGATGGGCCAATTCAGACTGGAAAATTCACCGAGCTATAGAGGATCGGACAAAACAGAAATTTAGGAACTAGTGGAGGAGCACATATAAAATATGTGTACGGACCATATGACACCGAAGTACACCTTTAACACTAACTTCACGTCCAAAATCATAAGCCGTGAAGAATGGACGACCATTAGTCATCCCGAGAACATATTTGAAAAGAACACCTGGTATACAGATGGGTGGAAAACCGAACAGGGAACGGGAGCTGGAATATACCGAGCTGATAAAAATTTATACCATAGCTATCCGCTAGGTCTATACACAGGGGGAGGTGTATGCTATCTTGCAGTGTGCAAGGCTTATTAAATTGAGACCTCAATGAAATGAGCGGATCAATATTTCAAAAGACAGTAAGAGTGCACTTGGGGCTTTGACAAACCCGAGACTGGTCTGGGAATGCCGTGAAAAACTTAAGGAACTTGCAAACAGGAACAAATTAACTTTGTACTGGGTGCCTGGCCATTCAGGAATCACAGGAAATGACATGGATCATCAACTCCATACATGGGTCTGGAACCAGATCTGGGGGTACCGGAATCATTGGCACAAAACCAGATTCGAACATGGTTCAATAAGAAGCATACAAAGTACTGTGCAAAAGTACCTGGCAACAAACACAGTAAAACTTTCATTGGGGAACCGTCCGAGAAAAAAACCAAAGAACTACTTCAATACAGTAGCTATCGGCTCAGAACAATTACAGGGCTACTAACCGGACACTGTCCGTTTAGATGAACGTGTACAAACTAGTACAGGGTACGAAACTGATGGAATGGGTGTCATTAAAAGATGGGAGAATAAACGCAATAAGCCCAAGAGGCTGCAGTGTTTTCTGGAGACTAGAAAGAAATGGACAAGTCAGACAGCTCCCAAGTAAATAAATAAAAAAAACCTCACTCCTGGTCACAGAGCGACAAACCCCTGGCACTTTTGTCTCGTTTGCAAGACGAATAGCTAGAGAAAACGAGAATTCTCAGAGGACAAAGTCCTCAAAACTCGATAAAACACGGAGAAGTCAACGTGTATTAAACCGTTTTAGGGCATTGAATACTCCGAATACGAGAAGGACGGACGCGGAAATTTCCATCAGGGAACGTCAGGAAATGTTGTCCGAGAACCAACCTGGACCATACCTACGAAAGGTAAACACCAGGACCCAGAGTGCTCCCCAATTAGGGCTTCGCGCAAGGGAACCGTCATTGCATTGGCATTCGGCGGCTTTAAATCGCCCCTGAGTTCCTGGGAACTGTTCGCATCACCGTGTGTAGGTGTGTAGGCAGGTAAAGTCGCGATTTGTGTCTCCCCTAGATTAGGGATCGTAGTCCTGTCCTAGCGGCCAACGTGGTGACCAGTAATACCCCCGCGGAGTGTTTAGCTCAGCTAATTTTAGAACAACTGTAATCAATCGAAAACTTCCATCTTTCGTCTCGCGTGCGTGCAAGAAGTACAGTGGTACTTAGATCATTTGGAAGTCGCGGTGACTCGTCCAGCTCTGATCTTCTGTGACAATTCGGCGTCGACAAAAAAACCCAAATGCCTAGCCGGGCACAAATGTCGAAAATTTGATAAAAATGGAGCAAAGCTCTAATTTTTTTTTGTCGCCGTTTCGTCAACAATTCTATGCATTTATTCAAAAACACCAGAAGGTGCGCGTTGTTTCAAGCTATGCCGTCTTGCAGGTGCTGTGATTGCATGCGGCTTCTTTTGACAATCTGATTTACGACCCTATTGAATATCACTTTAATGGCTATTGATACCTGTACACATATACCGGCAACACCCCAAACTCTTTGTAGTTTTTCTGCTATACGCACTCTTACGTAATTTATATTCCGAAAACAGAAGTCGATTTGGGTCGACCTCTCGATAATTTCATTATTTAGATCCGACCTACTTTTCAGTTCACCACAGGATCTTCTGTGATCTCAACAGGGCATTTGATTAGGTAAATCACACTGAACTATTCATAGTGTGACAATTGCATAATTATTTTCATGGTTAGTGTTACTAATTTTCATCGAGTGAGTTATTCATGATATTGCATAAACTCAATACCTACAATATAACATGTTTGAAACCAATGTTTCGTGTTTTTTAGCTTCATATTGAACTTCATTAGATATAAAGCTCTTTTATATAAAATGACTCGATAGTACGTTTTGACAGACCTCTTTTTCTTTTCAAGAACATTCGTGCAGAATAGCCTTCAATGCTGTCTTCGAAGATTTTATTCATCTCTCACAGCTACCATTTATATGGCGAGCACACATACAACCAAAACTGAAGTTAATACCTTGACCAGAGAAAGTTTGTAGGCTCAGGTATCCTCGTCTCCCTACCAATCTTCGTATAGCCATTACGGCAGATACTGTTCGAAGAAAACCAGCCAGTTCTGAATAAATCTCTCTTATACTGAGGAATGTGAATAATGTACCATATGTCTTTCTCGTCTCCTTTCCATTGTTTCATCCATCGCTCCAAAATAATCCATACTTGTAGATGTGAAAGGTCTGACGTAACTGTAATAGCATAGGTTACGAATATTATTTTCGTAATTAAAGAACACAATGTGTTTTTTTATTCCGTTGAACAATAGAGAGTAGCATATCATATAGAAATTATCAAGAAGGAAATTCACCAAGGCGTTGGTAAACCAAATACCGGCGTAAAGAACTACAGTGAATCGTGAGTGAATATGGCCTCCATTGTGATGTGATAACGCGAACTATAGTATAAAAGGAGATATGTTCACTCCTATTTTAATGACATTTTCTTTTCTTTCTGTAAAATTAGAAATAATAATATTTCGTCAGGGAACCCCTAATCATAGCATGCTGGGCAACCCCACTGAAAGTCGCATAACTTGAGGTTATACCTGTTCTGTTTTCATATTTGAATTCGACATGAGGTGGCGTTGTTGTATTGTCAATAGGCAAGTGAAAAAAGTTGTGGTAATTAGGCCACAACTTTTTTCAAAGGGGGAGTATTGTAAGCAAAGGTTACGAATATTATTTTCGTAAAGTATAAATATCAAAACACATATATTTTTAAATTGTAAAGGAAATTTTCATCAGCTTCCAGTAACGACTAACGACCTTTAGGTCAACGTAGAGCTCATCTACCCGAATGAATAAATCGTTAAAAATTAATTGCGTCGATGTTTTGAGAACTTTGCTATTCACTTTTCCAAAGGGTCGAAAATATATTGTGAACCCCATAAAAATAAATGTCAGAAATACTCAGAAGTGTCTTATAACGAAGGGAAATCTATTTTCTAATAGGTCAAAGATTCATAGACGAGATTAAATAAACATCGTCTATTTAATGATGTGATAAATCCGTTTGAGATAGTTTATATACCAAAGCACCTTTATTTCTAGACAGAAAAAAGCAAATGCAGAATATACTCCTTTGGGTCCACTTAAAACTACTGGAGCAACCCCAAGAAGAACTTCTTTGTAGCTTATATCTCTGAAATGGTGAATGACTTTTTCCACCTTTTCCATAATATCCAACAGACGGTGATGCAATTTCAGACATCCATTCTCATCGCATTTCATTTATCCACGATATCTGTTCGTTCGATGTTTGGGATTCAAGCAACTGAAACAAATCTTCTTTTCTCGCACCCATTCCTACTTTTTTAAGAATCTAATTTTCTGAAAAAAAGTCAATAGTTAATTTTATGAATTTCTTTGGTATGATAGATAGTATACAAAAAATTCTTTTCTTTTCATTACTAAAAGTTGTAATGCAATTTTTCTCATTTCGGGCTCAAGGTCATATAAGCGTTTCTTAAGCATTCGCAATCCTCGAGCACAAATCAGAAAATTCTAAAATACCTACATATTTCTTTTTCATTTCTTCAGTCACTTCCTTTCCTCATTCTGATTTCAAATCAATAGTAAGCTTAGCAATTATGTCAGACGTGAATTCATCAACTGAGACTGATGTTTCAAACATGATAATGTCACAGATAAATTTTGAAGATTTTCACTAAACACTTTTACAAAAACGCTACACGTGTTTCGCTATACAATAGCGTGTATGAAAACGTCAAATTTTCCTTAAAAAGTCAGTGAATGTCCCAATCGTGTCACTTGGGCCACGGAAATGTTACCATTTTCTGACTTCCTAGGGCTTTTTCCAGGATGTCTTACGAATGTCACTAAGACAAAACAGGGATAATCTAATTTGGGATTAAATGTATGTTTTTGGAATTAAATTTATGTTTTTGGGATTAAATTCTGCACGCCTGAAAAAATGATTTACTCATCAAAAAATAAAACAATGGTTTTGTCTGATTATGACTAGGATCATGTTATTCTTACATATGATATCTCATGGATATCATGTGCGTACCATAAAGTATAGAACCGAACTGTACTGGTAGTAGTTACTAAATAATTATAAAGTCCTCAAGCTATCCCGTAATTGTCATTCGGATAAAAGTTCAAATATATTCATTTGTTTCAAAATATATTTTTAATGTCTGTTTAATGTCTGTTGACTCAAAGATTTTTCTCTTTTATTATGAAGAGAAATGTGCTAGTTTCGTAACTCGTTTGGTCCAGTGTGTTGTACTAAATATTGTTGTGTTCAGTATTCAGTGGCATTTAGCCTTTTAACAGTCGACATCAGGGTCATTTGTAGTTCATAGTTAAAAATTGTCAGTTCCCCAGGTTTATCCCGATCCTGGTTGTAGAAAGAAATTTGACTTGATTCATAACGGTATACACTACCATTCATATTTATCATTCTTTGAATATACCAGAGCTAATCTGTCTTTGCTTTCAACTATCGGACACATGGTGCCCCAGAATTTGGTTGAAAGGCGATATCTTCGTTATTTGTAAAGCTGGAAAAAATTAAATAAAGGTGACCTTGAAAGACGTTAGAATGACCTTATGAGATCATCTTGTAAATCGTTGAAACTATTGCAGTTTCTCAAGAACTAATCAGATGAAATCCCCAACAACTGTTTACCTCACCTGTCATTTGTTACAACAATTATTTCCAACCAAATATCTCAAAAATTTCATTCTCCTACATGAAATACAGACAATTTTACAAGCCCTATAAAATATATTCGAACCTGGAGCTGACAAGCTTGATATAGTGGAGTCAGATCAGCGCAACGACCTGGCCAATACATCGAACCCCTCTTTCCTATTTATCTCTGAGCATATGTGGTTCATCTTCAATTAGGTTCCTATTATATTGTCATATAACATTTGAGAAGTGTACTGTAAATTCATAGGGGACGTTCAGTTCAAAGAAATGTAGATGTCTGAAATGGCAACCAAATACCTCATACAAATAGTCGGTAAAATTCAATGGTGAATCCATATCAATTTCGTAATATCAAACTCATTTACGACAGGGTGGAAGCTGAATAAGAGTACTACTCACTTCCACTCCAAAAATGTATAATTTCGTACACATAAGCCATGAATGTATAGACCCGTTCACGTGTAGCAAAATTTTTATCCCATGCGCAGTTGAAGGTCATCTTTCTGCGTTGTTGGTGCAAACATACTCGAGTCTCAAGTTTGAAGTGAATATAAGGAGAGGTAGAAATTAGGTAAAGGTAACACTTCAAGGAGAAGTAGTGACTTAAATTTAAAAAATACTTACCCGATAGTTCTGATTGCAACAAAATATAAGATTTGTGATTTGATTGAAGAAATTATTTTTGCTGAAATAATTCTGCAGATTTGAGTAACCATGTGTGAATTATGGGGAGGAGCACTTATATACAAGTCATACTTGATAAGGAATCAAGAAAATATAAAATTATTGCATATGAAACAGAAATGAAATAATAATCATTGATATAATAATAATAGTAATAATAATCATGATGAATAAGCAGGGATGACCACTAATACCTGAGGCTTTTGGTGAGTTGCGCTACCATTCACCCGAGCAACTGGTGTAAAACCGGAACTGCAGCTCAGGCGCACCCGGAAAGGAAAATACTATTCTCCCTTCAGTGCCACCCGTGTGTCTACAGACCGCACCACTCCTCCCAATCAACCCGCTCGGTAAGGTCAGAGGCAAAAGATAGTGGGGCTCATAACGATGATTTTCCTACCGCTGATAATCCTAGCAATGACAACAGACGCTTTGAGTGGACGCATGAGCTGAGAGATAATTTTATGCATTACTAACAGAGTAGTGAGCTCGCACGAAAAGGGCACATGGCGAAAATGCATGCTCTGTGATGTGAAACACATCCGAAGCATGCCGCCTTTTTTGCCCAAAACCATAGGGATCAAGTATATTATTTTCGACAGCAGGGTTTTATAGTTCCTTCCCAACCTACTAACGAAGTGGTGGAAGTGACAGTACCACCACCCGTTGGCACGGCTGAAGAGGAAACTAGTATCATGCCACCAATGGAGATAATCAGAACACGCAGGGTGCTCTACAGAATAAAGGCCCTGAAGCTACAAGAACTGGCTTGTTTTACAACAGAAGAGTCTGACATCTTGCAAATTAACACCGCCGTATACAGCGCCGTCCAATCGCTTTCCAAATCGAAAAGACAAAATTGCGGACTTGCGGTTCGGAAGACTAAACGACAGGTACACAAGATAGATACAGAAATCACGTTGGCGAGACAACTCGCGTCTCGACGAATAACCGCCGCGCTACGACATATCCATCACACCATCACACTTTGGATCAAAGCGTGCTGCTGACTACCAAACAGCACTGCTTTGACAGGATACTCGTGATAGTGGCTACTCAGAAGTAGCTAGGGCAGTGGGCGAGAAGTATCACTAAAAAGCATCCGCATGTTGTGGATAATACGCTGACCGCTGATCAGCTGGAAGCCTTCTGGAAGGACAACTATGAACCCCGCGGCCACTTAACTCATAGACTCCAGTCTTAGCGCAGTTCAAAGCTTCCAGCAGAGAGCTTTGACAGCATTTGTTGAATGAACTGAGCAACCTGATAACCCCGGATAATGTTCGAAGAGCGCTTGTAGGATCCAAGAACTTTTCTGCTCTAGGTCCAGATGGGCTGAACACTTGTTGGTGGAGAAAACTACCAAGCATTCACCACCATCTGGTAGAGTTTTCAACTCATGGCTGGACGAAGAGCAGCCGGAAGGTGCAGGGCCTGCCACGAGGCGCCTGAAACACTAATGCACTTGCTGACAGTATGTTTAGCATCTGTGGTCTCAGTCTAGATCCATCGATATAACGTGGCCCTAAGAATGCTTTATTACCACCTACGGTACTTTACGGTATTGACGAGACATCGGTGTTGCCCTACACTCCGGGGAATATTGAATCTATTTAAGAAAACTAAAAGTGCTGAATTCATTGGACCTATAGGTTTCCCTCCCTCAGGCTCATATAAGCTAATAAGCCTGACGTAGTTCTTCTCGGCCATCAAAGCAATACGATATTTGTCATGAGGTTTTCAGTTCCTGGTAGGGCGTATATCGTCCAAAAAATTTTCTTTTCATACTCCAGTCTCTGTCAAGATGGTTTTTCGGATTATTGGAATTCTCGGTGGAATGATGCCCTCACTACTCTCGAATCTCAAGATCATGCCGGCTTGTCGCACTAAGGTAGAAATCTTAGCTGGATGAATGCGGAAGGCTGTTATTCTTGCTCACTGCGCTTGCTTAAAGCATATTATTCTCGGACTCAATGATCACTTACCTCACGGTGTGGGGAGTGGTCATTGGTTGTACCTTACGCATGCTGCTGAATGTATCGGGGCTTCGAAGTATAGGGCAATACCGCTGCTAACCACCCAATAGACCCAAAACTTGGTTCCTGGTAATCAAGGAAAGGGCCCCCATAATCGACCCACTCGGAGGAGTCAGAGGCAAGGTGGTGGAGCCAATAACGATGATTTGCCTATTGATGACAACCCTGACAATGACAACGGAAGCTTTAAGTGGACGCCTAAGCCTTATGTGTTGCTACGAGAGTAGAGACTACGCGTGAAGATGTAACATGGTGAGAATGCATGTTCTGTGGTAT
>WOGR01004753.1:277-14422 GCA_015342045.1 Leptinotarsa lineolata | reverse complement strand
TTTGGAATAACGCAATCAAGAAACATGGAGAGTCAAGAGCTGCTGCGCTTGATACTTCTAAGGCCTTCGATCGTGTGTGGCATAAGTGTTTGCTGGCCAACCTTCGATGCTATGACTTATCGAATCATTTTTGTGTATGGCTCTCCCACTCCCTGAAAGAACATTACCTGCAAGTGGCCGTCGATATATATCTCTCGAATACTTTTACCATCAACGCTGTTGTTCTCCAACCTCTCTATTACGGTTTATCAACGACTCATTGGAAAAAGCCAAGAATCCAATATGTTGCTTTGCTAGGAACAGCTCACTCGTCTTGTCATTCCATTTGGATTCCAGGACATTGGCTGCGGATGCACAGTTTCACCGGCATCAGGAGGATGCGAATCTTAATGAGGATTTAGAAGTGATTTCGAAGTGTACAGACCTCAGCAACTTTTGATGCGTTATATAGCTCAGATCAGACCTTCTTTGGATTATGGTTCTCATGTATGGAGCTCCGTCCCTAAGCACACTCTGAAACTGCTAGATTACATTCAAATAATAGCCATCCGCCTGATTGCCGTTACGAACATCACTTGCAACCTTGATAGTCTGGAACGTCCAAGAAAGGTTGGAGATTTGTCTCTCTTTTGTAAATACTTTCACAGGATGTGTTCAAGTGACTTGGCACGTTTGATTCCACCAAGAGCGGTACGTATCAGAAATACGCGACGGAGTGTGGCTACTCATCGTTTTGAGGTTCAACTCAGTACACCTCAAACTTTTCTTTTATTTGGAAACTGCGTTTATATGGAATGAGCTTCCTGAAAAAGTTTTTCCAAATAAATTTAAATCTCCAGAAATTCAATCCAACGTGAATCGCTACTTTCGCATCGGCCCCGCTCTTAGAGCATCTTAAAGACTTCACTGTAGTGCTTGTGTTCTATCCTAAAAAAGCAGTATCTTCATCTAGGAAATGAATTTTTGATATGGTTTTTCTCTATCTACGGAAAAATTATTAGCACTATATTGAATAGGAAGATTTCACTATTCATATCGGCCTTGTCTGTCATGAGAAAGGCATTTTGAACCATGTTCCAAAAACTATCATATTGAAGCTTGGTTTGTAGCAAACAACATTCAACTCGTACCAATCAGAACCATCGAACACTGATTTTCCGAAAATAAGATGGACCAACTTTAAAGACAGCTACCATATTCACTGTTCAAAAAGTAGCTTATGTAAAATTCTATGGTACTTACTTACCTTCATAAATGCACGGAGTTCAGCAAAAAGCACTCATAAGGCAAAGTTTTCACTTTTTCTCCATCAACATTCTCAGAATTTGAAAAGTTTTGATTGATATTTAACGGAGATTTGACAATTTTGCAATCCGTCATTCCAAATTTCTTCAATATTTTCTCCAAATATTTCTTCTGATTGATATGTGTTTCATTCAGTTTTCATCTCCCAACAATATTTGGCTCGACTGTAATATTAGCAATTTATTCTTCAGATGTTCAAGTTCACTATTGTTGTTCCAAAAAATGATGCAGTCTTCATATATCTTCATTCTACGCTTGATGTCAGCCTATAGTAGCTTATTCCTGACCAGGTCTATAGTTATCTTCATTCCAGATCATTCTGAAGCCATAAACATTGAATCAAAATGGGACGGCAATAGGACTATTAATATCAGCTAACTTCTGGGTTAATCACAAAATTTCAGTTATGAACTTCTTTAGATTCAATTTTATTCAGAAAAGTTAAAAACATCGTCCTATCAGTCATTTGTCTTCATAGTTTTATACAAATTTGCCCATGCTTCTTTCGTTGGCTTAGTTGATAATAGATGATTGGTTTCAATAGTCAAATATATAGTTGCTAGTGCTCACTGATCTTTTTTTGGTAGGGTGCAAGTATGGTGTGAAAGAGAGTTGAAATTCTCACCGAATCAGTTTGGATTTAGAGGGGGAATGGATACCGTCATGGCTGTAGAGAAAATGGTGAACAGGATAAAAGGAAAGAGAGGAAGGAGACACAGTCTTGTTGTGGCGTTGGACCTGTCAAACGCCTTTAATACCGCGTGGGCACCGGAAATTGAGGTGTGTATGAAAAGGATAGGCATGTCGGAAAACGTGGGAAAGGCATGCATGAGTTTCATAGGTTAGAGGTCAGTGACTTGTGAGGCGGTCTCTGTAAAGGTGAACAGGGGGTGCCCTCAAGGATCAAGTCTGTGACCGACCTTATGGCTGATTGTGATGAAGGCGTGGTTCGAGCGAATCTATAGAATGAAAAAAAAGACAAGGCATTGGTGAAATAGGAGTACAGGTGCAGGCCTACGCGGATGACCAGCTTGTCGTCATCGAGGTTAATACTGTCGAAGGCATAGAGGATGGATGGAAGTCGGTATGGAGCGAATGCAAAGCATTGGAGGAGGAGATGTGGCTGAAATACAACGAAATGGATACGGAATGCATGTACATATCGACTAGTAAGGCTGAGAGACCTCCGGTCATCGACATGGATGGGAAAACGATCGTATTGAAAACGAGCATCAGATACCTCAGGATTGTGGTGGACACTGGACTGTTGTTCATTGACCACCACAAGGAGGTCAGTGAGGAAAAGCTCAGTGAGCTGTCAGGTAAGATCAGGAGGTGGACCGGAAGGAATGTTGGATTGAAGAGGGAGTGTGTGGGAGGAACCGAGTGAATGATATTAGAATAAAGAGACAGATAAGTGCGGCACAGAGGCCGTTTCTGTTAGCCTCATGTGGGGCATACAGAACGACGCCAACGGCTGCGCTCAATGTCATTACTGGAATGGCGCCATTGCAGATAGATGGGGCAGATTCCAGGAATGGAGAGCGAATAGGGTAGGGCGGATTGAAGATGGAGTGATAGGAAAAGACAGGATCTTCTCCTGGATGCAAGGGGCTTTGATGGAGGAGGTGGAAGACGGAGGTATGATTGAAGTGTATGTGGATGCCGGAGTAAGAGTGGAGGTCGAGGGAATAGGGATGGGCTGGACATTTACAAGGGGGGAGGATGAATGGATAACAGGGAATGAAAGAATTACCTGACAAGGTAGTGTAAATGAGGAGGAGTTGAATGCAATCAAGCAAGTGATAAGCATGTGGAGTATGGATGAGAGCGTGAAAGTAGTCAGTGACTCCGCGGTGGCAGTGGAACGAGTAGAAGCAGGTAGAACGAGGAGCAAAAGGGCAGCGATGATCCAACGGATGATCGAGGAGAGGAATGTAAGGGGGGTACCTACCGAAATTGTGTGAAGAAGAGGGCATGACAGCCACAACATAGGAAACATGAAGGCACATGAATAGGATAAGAAGGGTATGGACAAAACATCGATCACGTGGAGGGTGAGAAGATCACACAAGACTGAAGAGAGGAAGAGGGTAAGAGAGAGCATCATGATGGTATGGCAAAGGAAATGGGAGAGAGGCACGACTGGGCGGCTGTTCGATAGATTTTGTTGGACGGTTGAGCATGAATCCTTGGATCTGTCGCAGAAGGCTGTTCAGTTGTTCACAAGACATAGGAACTTTCCGGGATAGCTGGGACCGGAGGTTCCCTGCCCTTGTGACTTTGGCGAGCCTGAAACGGCAGAACACGTGATTGATAGATGCATACATGGAGACAGGATTGGATGGCGAGAGTGGACGGACAGGATGGAGAGGATGAATGGCATAATGGCGCTGAGAGATGAGAATGGAAAAAAGATTGCGTGGATCCGATTCGTGAATGAATAGGCGGATGGTGTGGTTGAGGAGGAAAGTGGGTGACTGTTGTGGGCTGCTGTTGACCATAGCTGCGGTTACAGGATGAGGAAGTTGAAAAGATGAGGTCTCTGCGGATCCTCGAGTCGTGACGGGCAGTCTGTTTATTATTATTGTTAAGAACTCCGCATACTGTTTTATATGCAATGATGGAGAATAGGGGTGGGTTCAATTATACATGTGGGGTAAGAATGTTAATTTTAGTTGATTTTGTAATGAATTGTATTTGATTTGATTTTTTATGGGAAATAAAGATATGGGTCTTCTACCTCGCTGATTTGTCGCCCCGTATGGCCGTCGCCATGCGTCGGTGGTACGGGAGGGGTGACTTCGGAGGAGTAGGGGTTCCCTCGACAGTGGTGGCGATAGATAGAGGGAAGATGCCAGTTGTAAGGCCTATGGGCTAGGGCAATGATATCAATGATATCATGTCCCTACCCACTAACGAGCGAAACCACTGCCAAGGGAACAGGCTTAGAAAAATTAGCGAGGAAAAAAACCCTGTTGAGCTTGACTCTAGACTGGCACTGTAAGGAGATATTAGAGGTATAGCATGAGTGGGAGATGTCAAAATCGCAGGTGAAATACCACTACTTTCATAGTTTCTTTACTTACTTGGTAAGGCGAAACGCGTGCGTCATTTGCCCTCGAGGCGGCGACTGTCACGGTATTCTCGAGCTAAGGGCACGGAGTGACGTTTCGTTTCGTCGTACCGATGTTGGTTTAGCGCGAGTGGCTCGCGTCGTCAGTGCGGCTGATAATGTGTGCGATGATTCGTCCGTCAGTTTACCACCAGCCTGATTTGATTCGAAGACACTGCCAGGCGGGAAGTTTGACTGAGGCGAAATATCCGTCACAGAATAACGCAGGTGTCCTAAGGAATGCCCCATTAGTGACGACGGTACACCGGATGGGGTTGAAATGCTCAAAAAGCCGAGAGGGGTAACGTGGAGCGGCCCGGCAGCTATGGAAGTTGCTGGACCGCTTATTGCGTTAAAGCATTCTATATGATGGTAGCAAAGTGGATGATTCGACGGCTCGTGTGTTTACGGCACCCACCTAGCAAAGGCCTAACTACAGCGAAAGTAAGCAACTACGGCGCCAAAGGCGGGCAAATGCCTCGTCATCTCATTATTGACATGAGACCGTCGGAGTGGGGTGTAAAAAGTGGTGTTGTAATGCAGCCCGGCAGCATTACAACGCAGTTGTAGGGGTCCATGCGACGTTAAAGTCTACGAAAGAAGAAACCTCGAGTAGATGAAGTAGGAATACTCAACAAAAGCACGAACCAATGATATTAACACTAATCAAAAGCCTCTCATCGGTGGTGAGAAACTGTGCTCTCCACAGAAAGTCTAGTACTCATAAGGCCGGAGATCGATGACGCTTATTGCGGTTCGGTTGTTCATAACCTTTCACAACGACCGTGCTAAGCTCGAAAAGCCCGATCAGGTAGCCTTCAACCCGCGCCAGAGCGCTAGCTTTATGCGGCTGGCTAAACTGTGAAGGACATCATGAGCACGGACATCATGAGTGTCGATTATGATTATGAACTGAATACCCCGTCGTGGCAAAACTCGAACTCAAAATAAGCACGGACATTGACGGTGGTAGAGACGTTAGTCGAGCGGCGCATCCAGAGATAAGCCGAAGAAACCCCAAAACCCAGGGCAGAGGTAAAGCAACCCTTGAACTAGTCGGAAATCTCGAAAACGCTATGGCAAGTCAGTACGATAAGGAAAGCTGACCATCATTACCTCTAGAACCAGCAAGTACGGAATGGTGGCATTGATGCTCCCCGCAGCCAGGAGCAACGCTTTGAACTCTTGCACTGAGCCAGAAATATCGGAACTGGCACCAGTCGCTAACGTATGCTGGTTGACGAGTGGAGACAGACAGCGTGGCTAAACATCTAGAGCCAAAACGTTGTGCATTATGGTGATGAAGTCCTTCGTGAGAAATATTCCGGGTTCAGCCCCCCCAATTGGATTATCCGGGGGGACTCAGGAGCGAATCCCGAAGAGGCGCTACCAGCATCTAACACTGAACCGCTGGCCATCGAGCTGTCTTCTCCCAGGGATGTGGCCCAAACTTCAGAGGCCATGCCTGCACCTCCCACAAATACCAACAAGAATATAATTCTTCTGTTCCCGGTGGAGGACCAATATGACTGCATAATATGCGGGCAGTCGGGAGGAATTACTTTTCTCCAAACAGCCGAGCAACATGTGCTGACTGACCACCCTACCTTCAAATTTGTCTGGAAATGCCGAAGTTGCAGAAAGGACTATAAAAGCTGGAAAGGCGTTAATATACATAAATCTCAGTGTCAAGGAGAAGAAGCCCCGGTGATACAAAGCGATTTTCCTAGCACCAGTTGCGCAAGAACCTTCATTCCCCAAAGGGGGCTCTCGACTCACGAGAGACATGAGCACCCTGGAGTCCGCAACCGAGCTAGACTTGAATCGACTGAGCCTAGAGCTTCAAGGCCGAGAAAAGTGCTAGAGGGCGGATGGACACATGAAGGGGAAAGGCTTCTAGAGGAGCTGGAGATCCGATATAGTAGGGTGAGGTTAATTAACAAAGCCTTAGAGCCGCATTTTCCTGGAAGAACCAACAGGCAGATTCGTGATAAACGATCTGA
Organism: Leptinotarsa lineolata; assembly: GCA_015342045.1. Taxonomy (NCBI): domain Eukaryota; kingdom Metazoa; phylum Arthropoda; class Insecta; order Coleoptera; family Chrysomelidae; genus Leptinotarsa; species Leptinotarsa lineolata. The sequence goes on along the minus strand of WOGR01004753.1, from coordinate 7,999 downwards.
GAAGGGAAGCGTCGGTAAATGCACGAAGGCCCACCCTCCACACACATACGAGTGACGAAAGGGCGTCCTCTGATTCAGAGTTGTACTCAAATTCAGAGTCAAGCAACTCGATTATGACAAACAATACCGATCATGACACAATTTCCTCTAATTTTGACTAGGAATACTAAACATATTCCAGCCGGTACCTGACGAACTAGATGAAAAAGAGGATGAGGTGACTAAGCGGAGAACACTGGCCACTTCGGTGATCAGTAGTTACCACAAGTTGAAAGGTAAGGAGTATCCGGAGCTTGCACCGCGTTTGGTAACAATCGCAGAAAGCATAGCCAGGGACCCAGCCCGCATACCTGAATATTGTCCGGAAAGCATCGAGCAGGCAGTTGAAAAACTGACTGACCACCATTTGGAACTCCCAAACTACAGAAGAAATGCCAAAGCTTAAATTGGGGCAACGTTTCGTTTTTTGTGCTTAACTAAATACTGTTTTGAAACACGAAAAATTCCGAGTATTTCCGGAAATATCCGGAAAAACTGGAACTCGTAATTTTCGTTTCTATCTTTTTCTAGCGTTGTTTGATAACAGCTCAAAACCAAAACATATTTTCATTGATATTTTTTTTCAGCTACACTATCCGACATTTTTTCTTCTGGCAATCATTACCTTTTTTATTATGGACGCCATATTGTTTTTATGTACACAAAAATGGTGCTTCTCATTCTGATTTCTTTAATGTATAATTTGTTATGATTTGCTCTTCTGAAACCCCAGGTATTAAAAAAAACGAATTCATCTGAGATGATCATGACTATCGAAAAATTTTGTTTAATAAACGTTAGTTGTCAGAACTCATTAAACATCATGAGTATGTACAAATACTTCAGTCGAAATGTCGAAATGTTGAAACTTTACTGTTATAACTATTATAAATTAGAGAGGAATAGAATGAAAACAGCTCAGATTTATTTTTGAATTATATCCGGAAAGATAACAGCCGGATAGACGAGTGTGAAAGCAGCCACGACTTCTAGCCATGGTTTTGTCGAAGCGTCGCGCAAGTCCTGATAATCAGCGGCTCCCAAAATGGGGATCAAATTCGTGGCCTGCAATGACTTTACTCAATTACCTCAAACAAAAATAAAAAATTCCTTCAAATCATTCGTGAGTCGGGATTATTTTCATGGAATATTCAATTTAGCTTACAGAAAAAAACCCATATATTGAAATATTTGGCCGTATATAATAATAATGTTTAAAGAAAAATCCATGATTTCTTCAAATATTTCATGGATAGATTTTTTTTTCTTTGAATGTACTTGATTTGGCATACAGAATGAACCACATATGTTGAAATATTTTGAAAAAATATTCCCACACACCCTTATATGCTTTTGAAATAAAATTCAATAACTCCGTCAAAATATTAATGGATGGGGATTTCTTTGCATAATAACTTGCTATGAGAGGTACTGAGTGAGATCTATATCTCAAATTATTTTGCCGGGCAGCAAAACTACCCTAACACACCCTCATATTCTTTTGAAATAAAATTCGATAGCTCCATGAAAATGTTAGTGGATGGGGATTTTTTGCACCATAACATCACTATGAAAGGTGCTGAATGAGACCTATATCTCGAAATATTTTGTCAGGCAGAAAAAATACCCCCACACACCCTTATATCCTTCTAAAATAAAATTCAATAACTTCATCAAAATATTAGTGGATGGGGATTTCTTTGCATCTATATCTCAAATTATTTTGCCGGGCAGAAAAACTACCCCCACACACCCTTATATATAACTTTATCAGTATATTCGTGGATGGGGATTTTTTTGCATAATAACATGCTATGAGAGGTGCTGGGTGAGACCTATATCTCAAATTATTTTGCCGGACAGAAAAACTACCCCCACACACCCTGATATCTTTCTGAAATAAAATTCAATAACTCCATCAAAATATTAGTGGATGGAGATTTTTTTGCATAATAACTTGTGGGAGGTGCTGAGTGAGACCTATGTTTTTAGAATAGAATTCAATTACTGAATCAAAATATTTGCAGCTGGAATTTCTTTCACAATGTTGTAAATCATAGAATATTCTGAGCAGAACCCTATTGTCAATTAATCCAACCTTTCCCTCGTCACCTTGCGGTAGAGTGACATACGGTTTTTTTTTGTGGTTTCCCCAGTAGGCCTATTCCACAGTAAAAATAACAAAAATAAAATGTAAAAACATCTAACTTCAAGTTGTAAACATTTGTTCGTAATTTTTACACAATTTTGAATAGAAATTTGGATTATTTTCTATAAAGTTCGGCCCCATTCGAAATATTATTATATCTGGGATCAATACATATAAATATAGTTTTCAAGTCGGCTAAAGCTAAGACTCAATAGTCGCGATTTGGAAGAGTACCAATTATTATTATAAGAATAATTATAGAGTTTTCTTTGATTTCAGGTAGTTCTTCATAAAAATTTTATTCTAATTCATTGCCGCAATGCATTCGTTGTAATTAATAAGATAGGTTCAAGAGGGTGTTGTTTGAACAAAGCAGTAATTCATTGCGAAATCTGTTAACCATTGCCTTCCACATGTTTTGAAATCGTTAAATCGTAACTCTGCTGAAAAATTCTCCTTTTACTTAGCAACGACATAATTTCTATATTCACTGCATTCATCATAACATTTTAGGTTCTTTATGAGACCATTTTCAAAAAAGTCTAGTAAAGGATTAATTTTCTGGTTATTTTCAATAATTTCGGTAATTTCGTCTTCTACAAAGTTTATATAATTTCTTCGCTCTATGTTATCATATTGGGGATCAACTATCTCTGGTAAAAAATAAAATTCACATAAATGTTTAAGCATACTTTTCTCTCAAAATTGATTTTCTCGTTGTATCCTTATTGAAAATGTACCTCTCCAAGTCCAAATGAATAAATCACACCACTTTCTTTGTGTAATATACAGTAGACCTTGTATCTGATTGAAATAGTTTTGATTTCTTCGCAATTCTTGATTGTCATTAAAATATTTCAATTTTCTGTTAGCAACTGATATCCGAGGATTTTCGAATTCAGTACTATAGGGACACTTTACTTCAATGACTTCATCGGTTCCCACCAAACCATCTGGAGAACATGCTACATACGGATTTTTTTATGAACAACTAAACCACCGTAAAACTTTCGTATTACTCAACTTTTCATAATGAGCAATTGTTTCCCGTTCGTATAGGTGAGGAAAAGGGTGAAATATTTGGCAGTTGGGTTCTGATTATTCTATGATGCACAACAATGTGAAAGAAATTCCAGCTGCAAATATTTTGATGGAGTAGTTGGATTTTATTTCAAAACCATATAAGGGTGTATGGGGGTAGTTTTTCTGCTCGGCAAAATATTTTGAGATGAAGGTCTCACTCAGCACCTCTCAAAGTATGTAATTATGCAAAAAAATCCCCATCCACGAATATTTTGATGGAGTCATTGCATTTCATTTAAAAAGCATATAAGGGTATGTGGGGGTAGTTTTTCTGCCCGGCAAAATATTTCGAGGTATGTGTCTCATTCAGCACCTTTCATAGTGATGTAATTCCGCAAATAAATCCCCATCCACTAAAATTTCGATGGAGTCATTGCATTTTATTTTTAAAGCATATACAGGTGTGTGGGGTAGTTTTTCTGTCCGGCAAAATATTTTGAGATATAGGTGTCATTCAGCACCTCTCACAGTGATGTAATTATACAAAAAAATTCTGTCCACTAATATTTTGACAGAGTTATTGAATTTTATTCTAGAAGCATATAGTGTGTGGGGGTAGTTTTTTTGCCCGGAAAAATATTTTGAGATATAGGTCTCACTCAGCACCTCTCATAGTCTGTAATTTTGCAAAAAAAATCCGCAACCACGAATATTTTGATGGAGTTAATGCATTTCATTTAAAAAGCAGATAAGGGTACGTCGGGGGTAGTTTTTCTGTCCAGCAAAATATTTTGAAATATAGGTCTCACTCAGCACCTCTCATAGCATGTTATTATGCAAAAAAATCCCCATCCACGAATATTCTGATGGAGTGATATAAAACGGTGTGTGGGGGTAGTTTTTCTGCCCAGCAAAATATTTCGACATATATGTCAGCACCTTTCATAGTGATGTAATTACCCAAATAAATTTCCATCCACTAATATTTTGATGAAGTTATTGCATTTTATTTTAAAAGCATAACAGGTGTGTGGGGGTAGTTTTTCTGTGCGGCAAAATATTTTGAGATATAGGTGTCATTCAACATCTCTCATAGTGATGTAATCATATAAAAAAATCCCCTTTCACGAATATTCTGATGGAGTTATATATAAGGGTGTGTGAGGGTGGCCACAGAGCCAAGGAGAAGGCAATAGTCAGGACTTAGAAAATTTTAGGGTGCACAGACAACCGGAAAACCGGAAGGAGCAATACCTCCTATGAGAGTTGTGCCTGTACAGACGCCCATTTGGAACATAGAGGAGGAGCTTCTCGTTTATGTGGAAACTCCCCAGCCTACTATACACAGGGTGCACAGCCATTGCCGACTCCGCAGAAGAGTTCATGCAGAGAGAGAGAGAGAAGTAGACAGCATCTTCTAGAGTCCAGACAGGACTTTCGGAACGTGGCCTCCTTCGGGAGCCTCGAGGATTCGCCGGCGGGCGTTAAACGTAAAAATAGGGACATCGTAGAATTCAACTACAATTTGGAGTATGGAATGATGGAAAGACAGGTCGCCCGACGCCAGGCGTCGGGATGCCCCTTGGAGGTAGCCCGGATCTGGCGCCCTAACGGAAGTTTTAGGGGGTGGAGGAATGCCAGGGGGGTCACCCTGGAAGTAGAGGGGCTTTGGGGTGGTCTCATAGCAGGGCCAGTCCTTAAATCAACATCGTATGCGAAGCCGGAGGACCTACCAGAACCCTAGAGGGGTTGGCAATGGTTGAAGAAGGGGTTGTGAGTGAACCCGCTTTCAGCAAAAACTCTCTGGCGCCTAGTAACAATTTTAGATACCAGTACTGGACGGGTACTGGGGACGTACACAACGTAAGAAACTTCGAAAGGACAGAGCTTTCAAACAGGAGAGGGTGCGTGATAGACGAAGAGGGTGCACAGGAGCTGCAGCCCTCATTTTCTGACGCAAGAGTGCCACTGCAGGAAGCAGCAGCGCAACCAGTAATGGACACAGTAGCTGAGGCAGAGAAGCCTCAAGATAAACTAGAGGACTTGTTCATCCGTTTGGTGACAGTCCTTGAACAGCGACAAGAGCCGCAGAGAGGCTCAGAAATGGATTCCCAGAATGGGAAAAGAATTAGGATACCTCCACCAACATATAGCGGATTGGAGCAAGTGGATCCTATCGAATTCTGCAGGAAAGCAGAAAGTCATATGCAAGACCTACACCCTTCCGTATGGGTAGAGACAGCTAGTCAATGGCTGAAGGGTGCGGCAGCGGCGTGGCATACGCCATACCGAAATATGACCCTTGATTGGGCATTCTTTTGCAACCGTCTCCAGGAAAGGTTCGACAACGAGCTACTAGTTAGCTCGTTGGAAAGCAGCCTATACGGGGTCGACCAAAGACGTGGGGAAAGCGTGACCAGCTTCATCCTCAACAAGCTAGGGTTAGCCAGGAGGCCATACCCGGAAATGCAGGAGAGGATAGTTCAACTAATCCTGAACATAATGTGCGGAGAAGTAAAGGTACACCTGCAACTTCACATGTTCACATCAATAGAAGAGCTGACCCAGAAGGCATTAGCTGTAGAGTCTCTGCTAAGAGGCAGCAGTATGAACCCAAACAGTGGCACAATACGGCGAAACCACTACGAGGACAGAGAGCGTCTTCGTGGCAACGTTAAAGGAAACAGCAAAGGGGGTCACAGAACGGACCCGCCTAAGCCGAATATCCAGAAATGGCAAGAGCCAATAGGGGCTAGCCCGACCAGCATAGCAGAAGCTAGGCCCCAACCAAGACAAGATGCAGCCCGTCAGCAAGCAGGAAGGCCAACGGCAAGATGCCAGGCCAGCAGGGGGCAAAGTAGCACCACAGGTGAAGTGCTACAATTGCGGAGGACCCCACTACGACAATGACTGCAAGAAGCCCAAGCAGCAACAGCAGAGTAGCGGCAGCAAAAGCAGCTACCAAGCAACGGCGAAGCCGGACGGCAGCACAACAGCGCGGGTGGTCGACGCGACCAATCCGCGCACCAGCAGCGACAAACAGCAGAAGCCGGCGGGAAACGCCAATGGGCGGTCACAAGAGGGCTCCCGGAGGAGGTTCTCCATCGAAGGGCAGGCAGTGAGTACACTGTCTGTCGTGGAGCGAGTACGTCCAGAAAGACGTACTCCGACAATAGTGGAAGGTCCACCCATCGAGGGAAGGCAGGACAGATCGGGGAGATCTGTGCCTAGACCGTCAGCGGACGTTAAACGTAGAAAGGGAGTTGAGTCGTCGGCGGACGTTAAACGTAGAAAGGCAACCCAGGATAAGTCGAGAGGGCTTAGTCCTGGCGGATTTGGTGGCCAATGTCAGAACAGGTCAGGTGGTCGCTGAAGCAAAAATTCAAGTGAACTGAGGTCCGGTGGATTCGTAGGCGGCACCGTCAAGGAAAGTCAGGCTGAGTAAAGGGGACTCAAGTCTGGCGTTCCAACAGGTCGTGTAGGGGTCAACCAAGGGCAGGACAGGTTGAAAAGCCTGTGCTTGTCACAACGGGACTCAACAACAGAAAGAAGAATCAACTTCCACAAGGAGTGGAGAAAAATGAAGTGGACGTTTCTGAAGGTAAGAAGAAAGAAGTAAGTACACTTTCAATTACTACACCTAGCATAGGAGCGGAAAGAAAACAACAACAGAGGCTAAGTAACGTTATTCGTGGTATGGGAGAGGTGAATAAGATGTCGCGAGGTATGTTCTCCAAGAGACAACTATCAGTCCTAAACAAGTGGAAATCTTGTGAGGGAGGCATACCTCAGAGCAGGAAGGGAGCACTTGCAGAAAGGAAGAGCAGCTTTATAGCTGTGCTCCCAACTTGTAAATATTCCAACGCGACTGTGGAGCGAAATCAACGAGAGTTGAGGAAGCGGGAACTGGCGGGTGTTGCAGGCGCTTTCAGTGTACCTAGGATGGGTACGCAAGCTGAGAGCGTGACTGGTAGTCGAAGTCAATTAGACTCGGGTCTGGTCAGAGAGGAGGTAGCAGATGTTGGGGGAATCCTGTTGGAAGGAAACCCTCATCCAACGAGTTTTGCCGAACCTAGGTGCGCGCAAACCCTGAGGGGTCCCTGCCCCACCAGCACGGGCGAAGCCCAGCAGAAGGCACAGGCAGTGGTCAAGCAAACCGAGGGAGTTCCCTGCTTTGCCGGAGGAGCCGCAGCCAACAACAATGTGAAAAAAGTGATAGGAATAAAGTTGTGAACAATTCAATTTGCTACAAATAATGTTTCATGAAATTTTCTGTAGGGTAATCAATATATTCAATTCCTTGAAAAAATGTTTGGCGTTTTTTGCTAAAACTTCGGTTAATGATGGATCATGATTGATATTTTTTCACCAAAAGCTTGCAGATGGATTATACATGATATTTGCATAATTAAATCAATTGGTAGTGCCGTTGGAAGTTTGAAAAAATAAATAGATTGACATTAAGTGAAACTCGGCAACAGTGCACGGATATTCTCCTCCATCCCGATTTC
>WOGR01004752.1:0-14423 GCA_015342045.1 Leptinotarsa lineolata | reverse complement strand
GCACATCCGCCGTGTATATCGAGAAGAGGTGTGGCGAAAGGACTGCTCCTTGCGGGACCCCTGCTTCAAGTAGTGCTTTTTATCCAGTAATAGGAAAAAATACTTTTCGAAATATTTTCATAAACAAACACATTTTTTACCTGACTTTCCATTAAAAATGGAGATAGTTAAATAGACTAGCTTCCCAACATTATTTTTGACATAATTTCTGAACTACTCACTAAATATTCTATTAATCCTATGACAAGCATTTTTCTGACAAAATCCAAATGTGGAAAGCTGGTATATGATTTAAAAAAGTTCTTTACCTCGACTTTTGGAACTTTTATAGGAAACCCTTTCTAATATGTTCTTTCCTTCAACACAGAATTCTACCGGAAACTCAATATGACACACAGTGCATTATCTTCGTTCTGTTAGATAGGTTGCTTTTTGTTTCGGGATTTGGCAACTGATAGCTCTATCGTAAAGTTGGACATTTTTGAGGTTATATATACTCAGACGTTTTGACGTACGAGCGCTATTTGTGTTGTTTACAGTAACTCAAACGATTTATCTCGGCCCAAAAATGGATTTACGTGTGATTATTTTTTACAACTTTCGACGTGGAATAACTCAGCAACAGTGCATGGATGAACTTAATCCAATTTTTGGCAATAAAGCGCCATCAATGACCACTGTTTATCGATGGTATGGTGAATTCAATCCTGGTCGTAGTTCACTCCAAGACGAATTTTGTGAAGGTCTTCCAAAATCAGTTGTTGATCCGAAAACCATTGATGCTGTGCGCGAACTGATATTGCACGATCATCATGTGACCTATCGTGAGATTGAAACAACCTTAGGCATTAGTGGAATCAGCATACATTCAATATTGCATAAACATTTGACTGTCAAAAAGTTGTTCGCGTTGGATCCCACACAATCGCTCAACAAAAAGCTCGTGTCGATTGGTCGAAGGAAATGCTCAAAAAATAGGATCGCGGTGCTTCAAAACACGTCTATGACATCGTGACACGTGATGAATCGTGGATGTACGCGTATGAGCTCCAAAGAAAACATCAGTCGATTGTATGGTTGTTTCAAGATGAGCCAAATCCAACATAAGTTGTTCGCGCACGAAGCACTTCCAAGCAAATGGTCGCCTGTTTTTTCGAAAAAACTTGACATGTCACAACCATACCAATAGAACAACGCAGAACAGTCAGTTCTGAGTAGTACACAACAATTTGTTTGCCAGTTGTCTCCCAAGAAATTATGAAAACCAACCGACGAAGAAGGATCAATCTTCACCACGACAATGCGAGCTCTCACACATCGGCTCAAACAACTTTATTTTTGAGCACCCAAAACATCTATTTGATGAGTCATCCGCCGTATAGTCTCAACTTAGCACCGAATTACTTCTTTTTACTCTCGTACGTAAAAAGAAACTGAGAGGTCAACGTTTTTCTACATCTGAAAAAGCGATTGCTGCATTCAGAATACATGTTTTGGAGATACCTCAATCAGAGTGGCAAAAGTGCTTCGACAATTGGTTCAAACGCAAGCAGAAGTGTATAGATCTTCATGGGGAATATTTTAAAAAACAATAAAGTGATTTTCGATGATTAATATTTCTTTTAGTTCTGTGATCCCGAAATATAAAAGGCAACCCCCGTAGTTAATGAGATTGTACCACGTTAATGCTATGATTTTGTGGTGCACATACTGTTGATAGCGTATCATAAGTGAGCAGCTCCCAACTTTTATCTTTGTGATTGTAGAAACTACTGAAACATATATCATTCACAATACCCACAAAATTCAACTGCATTATAGCTAATAGTATCCAGACTACAGAGTCAATGAATTCCTGTTCATCATTTGGATAATTTTTAAAAGCTCAGTGCATCGGCTTCGAAATGTTTTTATTTGAAACATTTTTTGATACTTTCACTCTTTCATCTAAAACTCCAGCTGCATATAAAATAACAATTATGAATTGATAGGTAGAATTCGGAACCTATGCAGTGAAAGTAATCTGTTGAAAACACTTTTTACTCACCAGGATGAAACTCCTGATGATGCTAACTTGGTTGGCATCATCAGGAGATGACTATAACTTTTTACCTGATGATGTTAACTTGAACATCGAAACGTTGATGGACGCGCATTTTTGTTATGGTGTGTTCTGGTGTTTTCAATGGAAAAATTATGAATCTGGGCATCGTGTTCTTAGCTAAATCACTTGAATTAAAAAAAAATTGGTATTGATAGAACGCTAGTGTGTACAGATGGATAATTGAAATGAACAATGTTATGTAAATATCCCTTATTCAACCAAACTTTTCGTATTCTGGTATTTTGTTTATGAATCTAGTGCTGAAATTTTTCATCTTCTTTCAAAGACAGAACCGAATTTTCATTCCCTCCCATTTTTGTGAGTTAAAATCCGGAATAGTTCTAATACCTTATCATTTTAATACTAACAAATTACTATCAGATAAGCAATTTGGATTTAAAGAGAAAACCTCTACTCAGGATGCGATCTTGGCCCTAACCAATGAAATATATAATGCTCTGAATGACAGTAAACCGTGTTTATGTATTTTCTTAGATTTATGCAAAGCTTTAGATACGGTGAGTCATACTCCACTTTTGCAATCCCTAGACTGTGAAACTCGAGAATGTGTTCAGTAGTGAGGAATCGGTAGAATATGGTGTGCCTCAAGGTACTGTATTGGGCCCGATCGCTTTCAACATATACATCGATGAGTTGTTTTCACTGAGGAGTCAAAGTGAAATTATTGGATTCGCAGATGACACAGCCATTTTGTATCAGGCAGATGACTGGCAAACTCTTAAAATAAATGCTGAGACAGACTTTCATATAATAAAAAAGCTGGCTCGATTATAAGCTACTGCAACAGTTTTTGCTCTCCACCTTATGATAGACTCTTTGTTAAAATCCAAGAAAAAATGTATACCATCTTATGAGTTAGTAAAATAAAATACTTGGGTATTTTCCTACACTCTAACATGAAATGGGATGAACGTATAACATGTACTATTAGAAAACTTCAAAATATTTTATACAAAATTAAATATCTGAAAAACATCCTACCTTTCAAGAGTTTAAAAATTGTATATTACTCATTAGTTGAGAGTCATTTACGGTATTGTATGATAGCTTGGGGTAGTGTCCTCAGAACATATATCCAACCCCTAGAAGTGTTGCAACGTAGATTTCTGAAACTAATCCTAGATAAAGACTGGAGGTATCCATCTGACGAGCTTTAAACAGAGAGCGGAATATTAGATATAAGGCAATTATATAACTTGAATATTAACATTAAATTTCATTCTATATGCCACTCATTCCAAAAATCATCTCATAGTTACTTAACTCGTCAGAGAAATAATCACCTTGTCCCCCAAATGACGAAATCTATATGCCAACGATCATTTGCTTACTTAGCACCAAAATCTCACAACAGCTTACCTGATGAAGTAAAACAAGTCACTTCCCATACATTGTTCAAAAACAAATTAAAACAATTCATTCGTGATACTCCAAGATCGCTAATCATTGATATGATTTTTGTTTTTTTTGTTTTTACACTAATACTAACATGAATTTTTGTCTGGACATTGCCAACTTCAAACATTTATTACGGAAATGAAACATTTATCATCTGATGACAATATAATATAAGAGTGGAATATACAAAAGAGTCTAAAAGAGTGACGATATAAAATTTCACTCACATGAAACACTATCATCCTGTGGCGAACTTCGAAGTTTCGAAATAAGATACACATCTTATCACCTCATTTCTGGATTAGATTACAAGACGAAGCACTTCAAAACTTCAAAGTCCGCCAATGAAAAGGATGGTGTTCCATTAAAGTAAAATTCTATATCGTTGCTCCCTCATTGATATTGTGTAACGTTTCTATGGATGATATCTGATTCAATTCCATAATGATTGTTTGGAGTACAAACTAAATAGGCAAAAGTGACGTTCGTATAATTCGATTTTCATGTGAAAGTAGTTGTTACGCGAGGGTTTTTTCCAGTTTGTAACTTATATGCATGATTTAATCATCTTTGTTGAGAGTTTTTTTTCAGGACAAAACACAAACACTGCAGAAAAATCCTTAAGGTGTCCTAAGAGCGGTGCCTGTGCGAAAGTATCACATCGAATTTGAATCGCCGGAGATTGGATCCATTTGTAAAAACGTTCCCAGGAATTTTATTCCACCTAAACGCAGATCTCCAAATGAAAAAGTTCTTAAACAGTAAAGTTAAAGTGTACTGAGTTGAACCTTAAAACGATGAGCAGCTACAGTTCGTCGTGTATTTCAGATATGTACCGCATGTATCTATAGGAGAGAGATAAATCTCCAACCTTTTTTCGATGTTTAGACTATCAAGGTTGCAAGTGATGTTCGTGTCTCCAATCAGACGGATGGCTCTTTTCTGGATAGAATGCAGCAGCTTCGAAGTATGCTAAGGGGTAAAGTTCCATGCATGAGAACAATACTCCAAAGAAGGTCTGATCGAACCTTTATAAAGCATCAAAATTTACTGAGGTGTGTGCACTTTTCTAGTTCGAAACAGTGTTCCAAGGTTTTGAGGAGCAGCCCTTGCAATTCCAGCGACATGATTGTGCCAAAACAGATTGGTGTCCATTTTGACCTCCAACAAACTTATTGAAGTAGAAAGCGGAATGATCTGTCCTGACATTATTATATCTGGTTCGAAGACATTCATCTTTCTAGAGAAAACCTATGCCTGGGTTTTTGTGGCATTGAATTGGATCTGGTTACTTTCACCCCAATTTGAAATCACTTCTAGATCCTTAGTAGAATATTCAACTTCCTGCGGCCGGTGAAGGCGTGCATCCGCAGCCGATATCCTGGAATCCAAATGGAATGGCGAAACAAGTGTGCTGTTGTCTTGGTTTCTTCCAATGAGTCGTTGATATACGATAAAAAGAGGGTTGGAGTCAATATGGATTCCTGGGGAATACCAGCGTTGATGGTGAAAGTATTTGAAAGATATCCATCGAAGGCCACCTGCAGCGAACGTTCTTTCAGAAAGCTGGAGAGCCATACACAAAAATGATCCGACAAGCCATCGCATCGAAGTTTGGCCAGCAAACCCTCATGCCACACACGGTCAAAGGCCTTAGAAATATCAAGCGAAACAGTTCTTGAGTCTCCATATTTCTCGATTGTATTATTCCAAATATGAGTGGCATACGATAGAAGGCCGCCTGTTGATCTATGTTTCCGAAAGCCATATTGATGATCGCTCAAGATGGTAAAGCCTTCCAAATATTCAAAGATATGGTGGTTTATGGCTGGAATGATTCTGCAACCTTGTAAGGAATCACACGCTGAAAGGTAAGATCTCGTTAGTCCTTAGCTCACACAAGTTTCTCAACTTCTAAGAGTTATCGTTCGTATGGCAGCGACAGCTGATTACCGAAAAAACAAATTTTAAGCAGATAAACAGATTTTTTCCATGATTTTTGATATCACTGATAGCAAAGCGAATGGTCAATAGTTATTTGGGAATTCTTTCTTGTCCTTTTTGGGAATGGATTGAACGCGAGCAATCTTCCAACAAGAAGGAATAACCCTTACTTGTAAGATAGGTTGAAAAGTCTGCAGAATACTGTTGCGAGTTCATTTACGCACTCTTTGAGTACGATAACGGGCATTTCATCAAGACCAGACACCTTGTTGATATTGAGCTGTTTCAAAATTCGCCTGACTAGATGTTGTCGGAAAGTAATTTCCGGCATTGTGAATTCTAGTGTGGGAATAGTGGGTGGTGCCTTCCCCAAAAAATCGACTGTGAAGTGGGACGCAAAATGTTCAGCTAGTAGATTTGCTTTTTCATAGCTTTCTTTGTAATTGAACAATTTGCTTGTGTTAGTGGTGAAGTTTTGATTAACAGCCTCAGCTACCGACCAAAAGTATCTAGACCCGTTGAAATTGGCAAGCAGTTTATCCCTAATTCTCTGATTGGTAAATTTCTTTGCTTTCATTTATTCTGAGTTTGCAGCTGTTGTGAGCATTCACAAACCTAGTTCGGTTTTCGGCACGGGGATTTTTGCGCCACTACTGGTAGGCGAGATTTTTGGAGGCGATAGCTTTCTCGCAATTTTTGTTGGACCAAGGTTTGGTGTTAGAAGTTTGTTCCATTGAAAAAGGAATATATGCATCCATAAATGATAGAATAACTTCCGTGGCTTCAGAAGTACAAGTTGATGGATCAATAGAGCTGAAACATATATCTAGCCAGGGGAAATATCGAAAATGGTGCTGAAGATCCTTCCACTCAGTAGATCAGTAATGCCAAACTTTGTACAGCTTAAATTGTTTCCTAATATTTATCGGTAATCCACTCAACACTGAAATGAGTTTATGGCCAGAAGATCCCAATAGAGATCGTACGGTGGCTATGTGAATTTCTGGATTGGTTGTTAGGACTAAATTCAGAAGACTAGCATATTCTCCATCACGATCAGGAATCCTGGTTGGTCCATTTATTATCTGAGTGAGTGCGCTGCTTTTCACAAAAGCTTCAGCTTCGTGACATTGTTCGTCGTTGATATTTGAAAATTTGAGCCATTCGATAGTGTGGACATTGGAGAAAATGAAAGTTTAGTTCAAACTCAATTGTTTTCTTTTTTCCGTTGGAAGTTTTCTACGATTGTTCATATAAAGACGGAGAAGTAGAAAACAAAAAACTGAAGAATATACCTCTTCCAATTAGAATTACATAATTAGAATAATCATTAATGAGTAATTCTTGGAAAACAGGTAGATTTCAGAAAAAAGTAATCACATGTGGTTGATAATGGTTATTTTTCGGAATTTTATGGAGGTGAAAGGTGAGTGATTGATTTCTTGTTGGTCGTTTGATTTGATAAATTTCAGTAAGTTCAAGTTTTAACCTTTATTTTGTATGCTTAATAGAATCAAATAATAAAAATTGGGGGTTTCCATTTGGGAAAAATCACTTCAGAAGGTTCATTAAATTTCATTTATACTCTTCCTTTCTGACCACCCTGTAATAATAATTATCAAAATTTTATATAAATTGTATTGAATTTTGTTCCTCTCTACAAAAAACCTGACCAAAACATAATGATAAAGGTTTCAACAAAGTGTTTCAAATACAATTTGAAGTTTTATGCAAAATTTTAGCTGATTCAGATTATTTTGATTTTTCCCTTTTTAGTAAATTACACAAGTATTGCAACTTCCAGAGTATGTTGGGTAATTATGTGCCTCAAAGTAGTGAACAGCAGTATTAAGTAAATAGTTCGGCTGAATGAAATCAAGATAGTTTGTAATTGAGTAAAATTGAAATTTTATTGCTTACAATTTTATTCAAAATGTGGATTTTTTATTAGAAAATGTATTTCTATTCAATTGAGTCTATTGAGAGTACTTTTCTCAACACCAGAATAAAAAATACTGTCTCTCGACGCTCGTTTCGCTAAACAAGTTAGCGTCCTCAGGAGATCATTATGACTAAATTTTACTACTAAATTAGTGTTTTTATGTTAGTAGCCTAACTACTATCTGTTAGTGGCCTAACTACTACCTGTTAGTGGTACCTAACTACTACCGGTTAGTAGTACCTAACTACTACCTTTTCCTTTTTTCGGCAGGTGGAAAAATCTTCGAAAGACATCTGGTCGCCTTGTGACCAGGTAGTGTCGGATTCTCACCAACTAGAAAACTACTCATGAGTCAAGCCGGCTACTCTGGAGCCGCCCTCAAGCATTATTTCGTAATAACAGACTATAGTGATGATTCAGGGCTCTTCCTTTTCCTTCAGTACTTCATCATTATCCAAACAGTTTTTTTCTTTGTTAGGATGGTCTTGAAGAGTTTATTAACAGCTTCCCAGTTTTCTTCATTTTTGAGCATCTTGCCTATCATATTTTCCCGTGATAAATCTCCTGTCGTCATATCTGCATTTCGTTTTTATTGTTCTCAACGTATGTATTCAAAGATTGTGTGTTCTATCATTCCGCAATACTTGCTCTTGTCACTGTGTCACAGCTTGAGTTGCTTTGCCGTCATCCACTCGGCTATATCCTCCACCGTTCTATTGGAATTTCTTATCAAACTCTCCTAATTTTTTCTCACCACCACTACGGTTAGGCCTTCTGCGTAGCCTAACAGGTTAACTCCTCTAGGGACCATCAGATTCACAGTATCCCATAATAATATATATTCCACAATGTGAGACCAATTACGGAGCTTTATGGAACAGCACAGGTAATGCTCATTTCTCCTTTGTATCCTACTATTAGCACCCCCTCTTTCAGATAGTTGGCAATCATATTGTACAGGTATGCAGGTATATCTGGTCTTTTGATTATCTTCAGGATCTCGTCCCATGGTGCGGATTTGAAAGCGTTTTGTACATCCAATATTATCATGGCGCATCTCCTCCTGACATTCTTTCAGATTGCAGTGCATCTGTTATTGATCCACCTTTCCGGAAAACGAACTGATTTTCATTTGGGTCGCCTTTTCTTTCAATCAACCACTCAACTACTACCTGCTATTGTTCCTATACCAACCTAACCTACTTGTTTCTTATTACCTCTAATTTGTTATATATTTACTCTATGTTAGTGACTATCCCCTACATTTTCCTCTAATATTTATCTGTTTTTCTATTTAGAATTCTTACGTATAGGACTCAACAAATGGGTGTTCGAAATAGGACCTTTGTCCCTATTCATAGAACTTATTTCACACTTTTCGATTTCGAAGCTTTTGAAGGCATCCAGAAACCTGTTGCGATGTACCGGTTTCATCAATTTTAAATATTTCTCATTTATTCTGTGGTCGTTCTCTATAGCATGTTGAGGGGCACTAGATTTCTCCGGTCTATGAATCCGAATATGCGAAACATTTTCTTTGTCCTAGTCCTATCACAATCCCCGCAGCTCATTTTCGTAAATCCCAAACTTTAATTTTTCCAACGTCTTGTCTTTTGCACTGCCCAATTTTTGTTTTCTGATCAGTTTATTCACTTTGATTGATATCGTTGTTTTCAGTCACCTCCATAACAGTCTATGGACAGGAAATTGTAGACTCGCCATTTTTTGTTGTGGGCAATGATGGAATCTTTCAGGGATATACTTGAAAGTGCTCGTATCCTTTCTACATACATCAAACTTTAGACCCTTCGCGAATTTTTTTTTGATAACAAGTCCTGTAGTAATGTTATCAAATATTAATAAATAGTTCATTGTAATTATTTGAAAATGTCCTCAAGGGACAAAACTGCAGTAACGTTAGTTACAAATGAAAGTGCTAAAAAACAGGTTTTATTTCTTATTTTTCACATTATAAAGCGTTCATTTAGAAATTATGAGCTCTCTTCTTTCTTTTTAGGATGACTTCCACATTTTTTTCTTTAAAGATGGTGAATTAGAAAGTCAAAAATTATTCTCTCCTGAAAATATACTTCTTTCAATTTATGTACTGTGATACATTGGATGCATATGCATTCAAGTAACCGTCCAGTTATTTGTAATAATGAATGAATTCGTTATTCATTTTCAATTTTTGTCAGATACAGCTTGTCATTGATTAAAAATTGATTCAACTGTAAAAAATATCAAACAAGACGTAGACGACATTGAAAAAGCATTCGGAGGTATATTTATCTTCAAAAGTAGATTCAAGATTTGGGTGTTGGCAAGGTTAACAAAGTCTGCATTGTATAAATTGTGGCAGATATGTTCGAAATGCATCAGTTGTTAACGCAAACGAATCTACACAAAGCATCATGAACTCCTTGGTAAGTTACGCAATGTCCAAAATTAATTCTCAGCATCTGAAGTATTTTTCAACTACCGGTGTTCAAATTCATTCTCAACTTCTCTATCTTCAAATCGATTTTTATTGGGTTATTCATTACAATTTTTGCTTTACAAAAATTTCAAATATTGGACACGTCAAAAGTTGTGGAATGGTGAGGTATCCTTGTTAACTACAGATATATTTTATTTAAATTTCCTTCCAACACATGTCTAGAGTATTTTTTTCCAACTTTTATCAAAGAATTATATGAAAATGTATTTATCTCTATTTATTTGTTGATCATGCGTGAATGTATGGTTTTTCCAGTTCAACCAAGAATGTCAACAGTTTTCTTTCTGAATGCGCATTCAAAAATACTGATTGTTTCATCATGTTTCGTTGAAACACGATGTGTTTTATTATTGAAATTCCAGATCCGTTTTTGAATACATCGTGAAAATTATCACAATGGCATAGTTGAATGAACAAAATCAGCATGATTACTTTGTTAATATAGAGTTGATTATTATTGTATATTCATACGGAATATACTATATAGTTTTGTTGATACTCAGTAATTCAATGAAAATATTTATGAAATGCTTGATTATTGTTTTCTGACAATAATACTTAATTTTATTCTTCATTATTCAGAACGGAACATTTCATTTTTTTTTGTTTTTTTTTTCAAAAGTATCCATTATTTGATATTTCATTATTTGACAATACGTTTTGCCAGATAATTCAACCAGGATACTTCAAATATTTGATGTGATAACATCAAATGAGTGATGTATGAATTGGAGAATATGAAATGAATTAAAAATTCACAAATTGAATCCACAACTCATGTCTAGAATATTTTCAAAAAGTAAATAGTATAAAAAGTGAAAGTATCCATAATGCTCAAAAATTGAAATCGTTTAATGGCGTGGAATTTCAGAAGGTGTACAATGTACATGATAGTGGAATTGTCATCATTATATTTCAACTCTATTCCAGAAGTTTTTCAAATTCCAATTTTTCCAAAATTCATGCTTGAAAAATGCGTTGCTATCATATGCATCATATTTCTCGTTCTCCAATTATATGGATGTGATAAAAATTCTCTATCTTTGAAAGTCATTGTCATGATTTCTTTCATTTATAATATTAGTACGTTATTTATTCAGACTTAAAATTTCTCAACATATAATTTAGTACCTGATAATGAAGTGTGAGTCTGAACAAAATATATTCTCCAATATTTCAAAGAAACCCTTGCCGCCCCAACAACAATTACACCAATTAATGAATAGCAAGCTCGACTTGTGTGTATATTTTATTTTCAAATGATTTTCGTTCCTGTATCATATCATTTTCTTAAATTTTTCCAATCAATTTCCTTCAATATTATGAAACTAATAATTCATTGATATTCCATTCAGAGATGTAATCGAACAAAAATATTGTTTGAATTGAAGGGGTTATATTTTATTAGGAGTGATTAATTTTGTGGGAGAGAAAGTTTTTGGCTTTCTACTACAAGATGGAGTAGTAGAAAGCCAAAAACTTTCTTTCCCAAGAAAAATATCATCTGAAACAACTATGTCCTGCCACTGGCAAATATTATTATCGATACAACCTTATAATCGAAAAGAAATCACTTCTCATCTGAATTTGGACTTACCTTTTTCTAGATAAAAAGTAAAATGAAGTCAAATTATGCTTGAAATGATTCTTGCATTATTAGAGAGAATGAGAAAAGTATTCGTTTCAGAATTTTTTCAATATTTTTAATTCCACCTTCTTAGGAATATCTCCATCATGTGTTCAGGATAGAACAATGAACACCGACATTTCCCTCTAAAATGTGTATATGTAGTTTGAAGTGGTTTCGAATGTAGT
This sequence comes from Leptinotarsa lineolata, assembly GCA_015342045.1. Taxonomy (NCBI): domain Eukaryota; kingdom Metazoa; phylum Arthropoda; class Insecta; order Coleoptera; family Chrysomelidae; genus Leptinotarsa; species Leptinotarsa lineolata. The sequence goes on along the minus strand of WOGR01004752.1, from coordinate 2,699 downwards.
AATGTTCCTTTTTTTCTCTTCCCAAAAACCAAAATTCGACATTTTTTACGTACATTTTTACGATTGTAGACATTCTCAATTACACTGCCTTTTCGGTTTGCATATTTTGATTGTGCATTACAGGCTATTGTAGCTTTCTTCGCCGCTTTGGCAGTCACCAGCGCTTCAGTCATCGCTCCTTCAGCAAGGCTCATACAAGGACCAAGTGCTAGAACCACAGTTGCCGGACCTGACGGCAGTGTAATCTCTTCCGTAGCTCCAGGAGGACAAATCGTTGCAGAAGATTTCTCAGGATACGTTGCTGATGCAGCTCCAGTAGTCGCCGCCCCCGTTGTGTCCGCCTATGCCACCCACGGTGCCTATGCTCTTCCCACTTACAGCGCATACTCCGCCCCCGTGGTCTCTGCATACTCTGCCCCCTTGGTGTCTGCCTATGCCGCCCCCTCAGTGGTTGCCAGTGGTGTAGTAGCTCAAAAATCTGTTGACACAGTAGTTGCTGGTCCATCCGGTACCATCGCTACCAGCAAGACTGTTGCCACCCCTGCTATCTACACCGCTCCAGCAGTATACGCCGCCCATGGAGTTCGTGGACTTTATCTTTGAGTGGTTTCGTTTGTAGATAGCTGAATTTTTGTAGAATAAAATACATTTAGGACGACTTTAACTTCATGTATACTGTTACTTTTTTTAGTTCGAAACGATATTAGTTCTCTACAAAAATTTAATGAACTAACCTTACTGAAGTTCTCAATAATTTACTGAGTGGAATAATGAAATGAACTCAATATTTCGAGGTGGAATTTTAGAAACCGGCAAAATGATCTCAAAATAATTATTCACATGAAACAAAAAGAGACTGGATTTTCAGTATTCCAGTGTATCAATGTAAATTCAAATTTTTTAAAGCATGGCTCCTTCAACATCTGAAATTTAACGAATTAAGTGAAACATTTCTCACTAGTGTTTATGAAAAAGTGGATCCTTTATTATTTCCGATAGAACCTCATATTTTGATTCATGAAAGCAGGGATAGTGTAACGTTTAAGTCTCAACTCTTCCAAATAACATTTCTTCGTTTCAAACCGTTTTCTCAGGCGCTTTGAATGACAAGATATTTTGGGTGTTACAAAATCCTCATGCTCAGTTTTGAGAAAATTCAATTCAATCTACCAATATATTTCAGTTCATATGGAATATGAATTTAGATTTATTGTCTCTTTGGAATATTTAGGATTCACGAAAACTCCTCCTCAATTCACGGTTATGTCTTCGATAACATTCTATTCAATGGTATCATATATTTTTCTGCTTATGTCCGAAGATATAAAAATGTTTTCAATCCGGTTAATAGTGGGAACTATAAGAAATATATTTGAGTACGGATATTTATCATCTGGATATGAAAATCTGAATCCCCTGTAGCATCCCTTATCTTTTGAGAAAAAAACCATTTGAAATCTGTTTCGTCGTTATCCAGATGCCCATCCTTATTAACGATAACCCTCAGAAGTCTAAACTTGAGCCAGTTGAGGATTACCGATGTATTACCTTTTAACGTGCGATTCTGGCATTGGTTGAACAACACATAGTGGAAATACATCTTGCGTAGGTCGAGCTCGAACCACTGTTTCATATAGTGATTGATTGAATGATCAGAAATCAAAGGATGATCAGAAAAAAATGAATTTGATAATGATACCTGGCCGGTCAGTATTTTCTTTTCAATCCCATCACCTGAACTAAGGTGTGTCAATCTGACATTGCCTGCTTCTTGAAACGCATAATACATAAAACCGCGTAATTTTGAAGCAATGACAGATTTGCATTTTTTATATGTAGAGTAGGAAAGTCATCGATGAACTCAGTGACAATGAACTTGAGCCTATGAACAAGGTAAGCTTTCAGTTTTTATTGCAATATTCGTTCACACCGATGGCCAATATCAATTCGATCAACTTGCGATATGGGTATTATACCATAACGAGAAGTTTCCGTATTATTCAATGGAAAATAAAATATTCATTCGTGTATTATATTCTCATCATTGGACTGGTACCACCAACTTATCACCTAACGTGTGAAAATTGTTTGATTATCACCATGAATATTTTCTTTCCCAGAAATATTTTCTAAATTTGCCAATTTATTCGCAAAGAAATTTCAACTTTCAAAAATTTATGATTGTTGTTATGATTCTGAGTAAGTATTTATGATAAATGATGAGCTCATGGAGAGTTATTTCCAATTCGTAACATTCCACAATTTGAAAAAATAATAGAAGCGTTGTAAAATATTTGTAACTGTAATAAAAATGTGAGGTTATAAACCTGAAAATTAAATTTAAAACCTATGTATGGAAACACTCCACTATTATGTCGTTAAAGAAACAGTTGAATAAACAGTAACATACAATAGCTCATTCAGCAGAAGGGAATTATTTTTGTCTACCCATTCATTTATGTCGTAGCTGGATTGAATCAAAGTTCTAAAATTGTGATATGGAGAATTTTGTTAAGAATATTCTCATAGAACTTTTCAGCTTTCGTCGAAATATTAATGTACAATTTGCACGCTTATTACATTTTTGATGAAAGCAAATGGATCTAAGAATATATTCTTCGCGAAAGTTTAGGATCAACCAACAAAGTGAAAATACTAACACAATATCATGTATAATTTTCACTTTATATTTACTATCA
>WOGR01004751.1:0-14424 GCA_015342045.1 Leptinotarsa lineolata | reverse complement strand
ATCTTGTCTACGCGCCGTTCAATCTTCCGAACCGCAAGGCCGGGATTTTGCCCTTCCGATTCGGAAAACGATTGGATGACGCTATACACGGCGGTGTTGATTTGCCAGATGTCAGCCTCTTCTGTTAGAACACTATAAACCTCCGCATCCAAACAAGCCAGTTCTTGTGGCTTCAGTGGTCTGATTCTGTGGAGCGCCTTGCGTGTTCTGATAGTCCTAATTGGTGGCATGATGTCATGATACGAGTCTCCTCTTCATCCGTGCCAACGGGTGGTAGAACTGTCACTTCTACCACTTCGTAATATTTATTATTTTTTTAAGGAAACTGATGAAGATAGTATGGAAGTGCGAAACATTTCAAAATGTAATATATCATTATCATGAATAAGTGAATGGCATAAAGAAATATGAATGAATGATGATCTAACATAACTGCTCAAAACTGATTTATCAAAAAGCTTTCCACTCCGTGATCAAGTGTTATATCTCAGTTCCAATGAAATCCCCAAAATATTCGAGAAGACAAAAACAGGATCACTGTTTTTTATACTATTTGAACTGAGATATGATTATACCACGTGTAAAGTATGAAAACATTATTTTTGACCAAAACAAAAAGAAATATGAAAATTGTATTGAAATGCACATGGACATATTAAAAAAAAATTCATTTACGTTTGCCAATAATGTATAAATATAATACTAATACATAGACTTTAGAATGAGTGAATGGATTGATTTCTCAAATTCTAATTATTCAAACCCTTATGTGATGTAGCATTGTAGTATATGTCGTAAAATATGTCAAATGGAAAATTGCTTCATTCCTTCATCAGATAGTAACAAAATTCGGTTCGATTCATTTGATTGTATTCAATTCAATTTTTATTACTCTTAATAACATATTCTGGTGGTTTAGGAAAATAGGTTGTGAAGAAACTTTCCCGCTATTACAATAATTTGGTAAAATCTTATAGTTGTCACCATTAGTTTTTTATTTCAGATACCGAAATTCTTTTAACATTTCTAGAATCAGAAATAGAAATGAATTTCTTCATGAAGCATTTCAGTTTGGCGAAACTTTATCCCGTGCACGAAAACCCAAGAATCTTCATTGCTAGTCAGGTGAGTTCATTGTCTGTACATTGTATTTTTTCAAGTGATTTTGATGGTTGAGTGAACGTGAATATTTTTTTCAAATTCACAGACCCGCGGTACATTGCATTACAGGTACATTACTATGATAACTTTCCCACTAGACCTTAGTACAATTTCTACATACAGTGAAAAAATAGGATGTGAATACTAACTATATGAAGAAAAAATAGTTTTTCAATATCCAAACAAATCGCTTTACAGAATCGTAGAGACATAAAAATATGCAGGACATGGCTTAGAAAGATGGGGTTCAGTATATTCGAAAATGATAATTTGCACATGAAAAGTATTTTATTTCATTTCTTCATCGGAATGAGGAAGTTTGTTTGACCTTTTTGATTTTTCGCACGAAGATGGTCAGAAATCGATAGGATTATACCATGAATAAAATCAAATACAGCAAAACTCAGCAAATTTGATTTAAAAATATATTCAACTTTTACGAACAATAAACTAAACTTTTTGAGTTCGGCAAGCCTTTATCCTAAATCGACTTCTGTTTGACCACTTATCATTTTTCATCAACCGTTTTGTACAAATGTGTTACAAATTGAAAGTGGTATATTTTCAGGAGACATAAGTTTTCGGGACAGAAAAGTTTTGTCTTTCTATTTCCCAATCCGTATACAGAAAAAGGTGGGAAACTTCCAAACAAGCCAACCTTCAAGAAAAGTTCAACATTCTGAAGGTGGACGAAATGATGTCGTTGAATCTGCATTAGTTGTTAGCCCAACTGAAATTTGATGTACCCCGTCATCTTCTCGGACCCAAATTATCAACATTCAATATTCCAAGATTACTCAATGTGACAGACAGAATTTGTGCAACGAATAATAAATACACTGATATTTTTGTTTGCGAATTTCATGCAGCAAAAAAACGTCTCAATAACTTTGAATCATGAATTACTAAGTTCACCTCTCTAGCTCATTTTATTTTCATGATTAAATGTTACGCTTGAAGCGTTCAGTATCATGTGTCTCTTGATGTATAACATTATTAGTTCTATAATAGTAAATGTTTCGTTTTGTTTTCAACGTAAGGACTATCTTCATCATTAATACTTTTCAAAGTTAGGAACAAGTTTTTTTTTCCACAGGAACATGTAATTGGACTATTCTTTTGTTTGCTTCTTGCCACAATGAATAAATGAATTATTCACACAGTCTAATCAATTATTTCACGTAATTTGTTGAATACTCTATTTGATTATATCAGGTTGTTTCAAAAGTTTCGTCTGTTTCAATCTGTTATTGTAGCTCCATATTTCAATAAATATTCATTCCACTGTGTCATGATATATACTGATCGATAAAGAATTTTGTACTTGATGATATATTGATGCTGTAAATGTTTTTCCAACTTGAGAGTTTTCAGCCTAAACTGTATGATGTTGAGCGAGATTCGGCAATTTTTCTCCTCGAATTAAAATTGAACAAATTGCTAACAAAACAGCCTGAAAACTTAACCTGAATGGAATCCAGGAGCTTCAGGGTATATTCAGGGTCGGAGTTCCAAACATGAGAATAATACTCAAAAGAAGGTCTGATCTGAGCTTTATGAAGCATCAAAAGTTGCTGAGATGTGTACAGTTTTCTGATTCGGAATAGTGTTCCAAGCTTTTTGAGAAGCAGCCCTTGCAATTCCGAAACATTATTGTGCCAAGACATATTAGTGTCCATTTTAACACCCAACAAACTTGAAGAAGCAGTAAGCGGAATTGTCTGTCCTGACATTACTATATCCGGTTCAGAGACATTCATCATTTTGGAGAAAACCGATGCCTGCGTTATCGTGGCATTGAATTGAAGCTGATTACTTTTACCCCAATTCGAAATTAGTTCCAGATCCTTATCAAGATATGCAAGCTCCTGCTGCCGGTGAAGATATGCATCCGCAACTGATGTCCTGGTGGTATCCAAATGGAATGAGGAGACAAGTGTACTGTCGTCAGCAAAGCAATATATTGGATTCTTCGTTTTTTCCAATGAGTCTTTGATGTACAATAAAAATAGGGTTGGAGACAATATGGATCCCTGGGGAACACCAACATTGATGATAAAAGTATTTTAGAGATATCCATTGACTGCCACTTGCAGGAAACGTTCTTTCAGGAAACTTGAGAGACATACACAAAAATTATCCGACAAGTCATAGCATCGCAGTTTGGCCATGAAACCCTCATGCCACACACGGGCAAAGGCCTTAGAAATATTGAGCGCATAAGCTCTTGACTCTCCATTTTTCTTGATTGCGTTATTTCAAATATGGATGACATACGATAGAAGGTCGCCTGTTGGTTTCTGTTTCCGAAAGCCATATTGTTGGTCGCTCAAGATGTTGAAGCCTTTCAAATACGTATGTATATTGTATGTATATGATGATTTACGGCGCTTTCTTCTTGATTTTTGATATCACTGATAGCAAAGCAACTGGTCTATAGTTATTTGGAAGATTCTTCTTGCCTATTTTGGGAAGAGGCTGAACGCGTGCAATCTTCCAACAAGAAGGAAATACACTTTTCATGTAAGACAGGTTGAAAAGTCTGCAAAATACTGGTGCGAGTTCATTTGCGCACTTTCTGAGTATGATGACAGGCACTTCATCAGGACCAGACGCCTTGTGGATATTGAGCTGTTTCAGAATTCGCCTGACCAGACGTTGTCGAAAAGTAATTTCAGGCATTGTGGATTCCAGTGTGGGGATAGTGGGTGGTGCCTTTCCCAGAAAATCGACTGTGGAGTGGGACACAAATTGTTCAGCTAGTAGATTTGCTTTTTTATGGCTGTTGTTGCAATTGAACCATCCGCTTGTGTTAATGGTGAAATTGTGGATTTTGTGAAGCTCTGATTAACAGCTTTAGCTACCGATCAGAAGGATCTAGACCCGTTGGGATTGGCGAGCAGTTTATCCCTTATTCTCTGATTGTCAAGTTCTTTGCTTTCATTCATCCCAAGTTTGCAGCTGTTGCGAGCATTGACAACCTTGTTTGGTTTTCGGTACTGGGATTTTTGCGCCACAGCCGGTAGGAAAGATTTTTGGAGGCGACCGCTTGCTTGCAATATTTGTTGAACCAAGGTTTGAATGATAGAATAACTTCCGTGACTTCAGAAGCACAAGTTGATGGATCTTTAGAGCTGGAACAAACATCTAGCTGGGGAGAATTTCGAAAATGGTCTTGAAGATTCTCCCATTCAGCAGATCTATAATGTCAAACTTTGCGCGGCTTAGGTTGTTCCCTAACATTTATCGGTGATTCACTCAACACAGAAAAGAGTTCGTGGTCAGAAGTTCCCAATGGAGACGTTACGGTGACTGTGTAAATTTCTGGATTGGTTGTTAGATATAGATCCAGAAGAATAGAATATTCTCCATCACGGTCAGGAATCCTGATTGGCTCATTTATAATCTGAGTAAGTCCGCTGCTTATTGCAAAAGCCTCATCTTCGTGCCCTTGTTCGTCGTTGATATCTGAAAATTTGAGACATTCGATATTATGGACATTGAAGTCACCGAATATGGAAATTTCGGCACTGAGACGATTGATTTGCAGAAAGTCAATTGTGTTTGTAAGTGATGAGATTAGTTCCCTTTATTGTGTATCACATGGTGGTGGCGCTTTTCAGCAATTGAACCAAATTGATCTTGATCAAGCATTTATCAATGATAGTGTTAATAAACGCACTCTTCGAAGTTGGTTTGCCAAATTTCATTTCGAAGATTTCAGCCTCGAAGACGAGCCCCCAAGTGGTCGTCCTACAGCAATCCAGGTCGAGGATTTGATAACTCTGGTGATGACTGACTTTACAGAAACGGTACGTGGGATAGCGGAAGAACTGGTCATCAGCTTCCATGCGGTTTTTGATGGTTTGAAACGTATTGAAAAGGTCAACAAGCTCAAAAAGAGGGTACTCTACGATTTGAATGATCGACAGAAATTGTCACGATATTTTTTTAATTGGATCGTCACGTGTGATAAAAAGTGGATCGACGACAAGAGAAGACGTTCAGGACAATGGTTGAACACCAAAAAAATACCATGGTTATTGTATGGTGGTCAGCGGCTAGTGTGATTCACTGAAACTTACTGCAACCGGGGCGAGCTATCACAGCAGAGTCTTATTGTGAGGAAATCGACAAAATGTACCGCAAATTGTGTGAGCAGCACTCAGCACTGCTCAACGGAAGAGGTTCGATTCTACTTCACGACAACATCCGTCTGCACATTTTCCAAATCACCGTCCAAAAATTGAACGAATTGAGCGTCGAAGTTCTGCCTCAACCACCGTACTCCCCAGACTTCTCGCCAACCGACTATCATATTTTCAAGAACTTTGATAATTTTCTCACCGGTACAACCTTCCCCATCAAGAATCAGGCATAAACGGCTTTCGTCCACTTCATCAAATCCCGAGTACGCAATTTTAATGCTGACGGAATCTATCGACTCCTGTTCCTATAGTAGGTGGGCATACTTGGAGACTGGCTCTAGATCAAATTATCTAAATGAACAATTCGTTCAGGCCAGTCTCATCTCACCTACAGAATAGGCTCACGGACTGACACCTATTAGAAAACAACTTCTTCCCTGGCTAATACCACGAAGGGCGTTGGATTATATCCGACAGGTGTCAGGGCAGGATTTTTTACAAAAGTAATTCCTGCATATGCAGTTGGCGATACAACTTCCGGAATCGATTTTTAATTATTGGAACACACCTGCAGACCGGTTTCGGGCTATTTGGCCACTTGTCATTGAAAGGTAGTGTCTATCATCAACCTCAAGTCGGTGATTTCCGATAATTAAAAATCGACTTCCTTTCAGAGTATCATAAGTCAAACTAGGCAGAAGCAAACGTCCAAAAAGAATCCTGCAGTGACACCTGCCAGATATAATCCAACGCCCTTCGTGGTATTAGCCAGGGGAGTAGTTGATTTCTGATAGGTGTCAGTTCATAAACCTACTGTGTAGGTGAGATGATATTGGCCTGAACGAATTGTTCATTTAGATAATTTGATATATAGACTCGTTTTAGATTGGTAAAAGTACACAAATTCAACTGGCGTTCATTCCGATCAAATTAAATGAGTTTTCATTGAAATATCGTAGTATGAAATTGACTCATAAAAATGAAGAAACCTTTCGAAACAACCGTATAAATAGTCAAAAAGAAATATTCACAAAATTAAATGAAACTTGAATGAAATGATTCTTATGTTTGGAGCTCATCAGAATATTTTTTATAGTGGCAAAACAATAAATCTCAACCAAACATCAAATACTTGATTTACCGAACTTGTCACGCTGCATACCTGTTGGCAACTTGGGGACTCTCACTCGATGGAATATCGTACATCTTTCTCACCAACTGGGGTTATATCTTGCTGACAGTGCAATCTGTGATTTGTTGGATAATGTTGACTTCAACCATTGTTGATAGCAGAATGTCCATTGGTTTTTGTGACGGCTGTCTTGCCAAATTCCACATTGTGTACTGGATCATCCATTCAATATCCAATGCTATAGGTTTCTTGATAACTATAATTTATTGGACTACCATATATGGACCGTCAGGTTCGATTTAACATTATGTTATTATGAATAATCATTAAGAGATGCCTAATATTCCAGGTGGAAAATTTACTGCCACAAATTTCTTTGTTCATGGGAGTAACTCCATAATGATATTTCTGGACCTCTGCATCACTGCCCATCCGGTTTATCTAATCCATTGTTGTTATCCCTCGATTTTTGGATTAGTATACCTAGTATTTTCAATTATATTTTACTTCTACGACAAGGGAAGGTAAGTTTGATGTATAGTTGGAGAATTAAGCGTTATTTAATAACGATATCAATAATAAGTTATGAAATATTCAAGTAACACTTTATTATGGGATTTTCACTGAACATCCTTAGAAACCTATTGTATCGTGGAATTAGTTGTCATGATTTCAAATACTGTTAAGTGAAAATCTCATAATTACTCTAGTCAAGATATGCTTTTTCAGCAGTCTCCGAAAAGTATGGTATCATTCGATTTAGAATAACGTCTAGTTTTTGAAAAAGGACGACTTTCAGAAATGAAAATTGCAAAAGTTATAAACAATTTAGTGAAAAATAAAAAATGGGTTTAGTTTTTTGGAAATATGTATTAAAAAAATTACCAATGACGTAATCACATTAATATGGATCACCCTGTATAAGGAAATTTTGTTGTAAAATGTAAAATATTGAAATTGAAAATTGACGTGTTTCAGGTTTTTTTAAAACGATCTTTGGTTTTGGAAATATCGAATATATTCCATACTTTGCGGACACACTGTATGTGTAAATACGGACAGACACTAAAGATGTAATACTCACCATATTCTTCACTTCGTTGCTGCTTGGTCATCGACCTTTTACCCAGTCACTGAAGGTTTGATATTATGCTAAATGTTTAGGTTAAACTCCTCAAAGACAAGCTTTCTTGAGCTTTTTTGAGGTTCCCTACATTTATACAAATGACCTATAGAAATATTCTCCATTTTCAACACTGGAAACTTTATTGACATATGGGAAAGATGTCAGATATAACGGAATAGTGAAAATATTTTTCATTTTGTCATGATCGAAACCTATACGACTGAAATTTGGCAAAAATATCTGTCGTTCTCACAATAAAAAAAATCTTTATTTTATTTATGTTGGAATTGACGTCTTGAACTCATACCAGGGGAGGTTTATAATATTGAACATCGATTTTTCATTCGAAATTATGATTTATCATGCAACAACCACTATTATAATCAATATGTTATTGGTATGTAATGTTAATAACTCCTGTCAGCCATGTAATGTTGTAAAATTATCCCAACTACAACTAAATAAATTCTCTCTGATCGAGGTGGGGATTGAACTCACGACTTGTTACGGTTCCATGTATCAAGTCAACATAAAATACCAACACACGTTTAAAATTTCAGTTCATTCATCATAATATTCCACAAAATATATACCAATATATGAATTGCATTCAAAACTCTGTAAAATAAATCAATAGCAAGCACCCTGTATGATTATTTATTCCTTCAGTTGATCATTTCTTGTAGTCAAATTTCATATTCTTTAAGGTATTCAGATAAGCTCGACCTTGGAACAAAAATCCTAATCTTCAAAGGAAAATCTGTATTATTGATGACTTGTTTATTTCGTGGAAATTCATGATCACTTCAATAAGATGAATGAAAACACTTTTTGTCTAATTTCCACTACGTATATTTATTTTTACGACCGGTTTCGGGGTTTAGCCCATTATCAAGTGAAGCTAACTTAGTATTTTTATGGAGTTTGTACACGAATTATGTGGGGTTACAGGTAGTCTGGGACGCTAGGTACTGATTGGATAGAGGTACCAACTACGAAATTATAGAGATTATCAGGTTTGCCAAGTTCATAAATTCAAGAGTGGAGACCTACATAGATCGAGTTGCTCGTTTAGGGGTATATATTTTGGGTTTTTTATTGATTTATTATTTTCCATGACTTCCAGCAAATTCATTTTCTTCCCTTTATTACATGTGTGTAGAATTTTTAGATTATCTTTACTTATCTTGTGTTTTGTTTCTTGAAGATGTTCATGCATTGTAGATTTTTTGTCCAAACAGACGTGTTCACGAAGCCTTACGTCAACATTTCTATCGGTTTGGCCTGTATAAACTGCAGAGCATTTACCAGATTCTATTCTATATATACCTGAGTTTTTCATTCTACCTCGTTTGGGTTTTGCGTTGAGCAGAATCTTGCCAAAATTATTATTACTTATGAAAGCTGTTGTTATTTTGTATTTGGAGAAGTAGTTTTGAATGTTTTCTAAAAGTTTATCTGAGTAATTACATGTATTCTGTTCTCTGATATTCAATTTTACACATATGTAATAAAGGAAAGAAAGTGAATTTGTTGGAAGCCATGGAAATTAATGAATCAATAAAAAAGGCGAAATATTTACCCCTAAACGAGCAACTATAATTTCATAGTTGGTACCCCTATTCAATCAGTACCTAGCCTTCCAGACTACATGCAGCACCATATAATTCTTGTACACACTTCAAAAAATTAGTAAGTTAGTTTTACTTGATAATGGGCCAAACCCCGAAACCGGTCGTAGGAATAAATAAACGTAGTGGAAATTAGACAAAAAAGTGTTTTCATTCATCTTATTAAAATGATCATGAATTTCCACAAAATAAACAAGACATCAATAACACAGATTATCATTAATATTAGAGGATTGAATTTGGCTTGTTCTAATTAACCCAATGCAAGTTTTTTAGATTCTCATCGGAGCTCACGTTTAATCATTCAAAAGCTTTATTACAGATGTTGTAAAGTGACTATCTGATCGAAGGTTTCTGGTACCCCAGTAGGAAAACAGTTGTACATTTTGGCTGCATTTCAATTTAACGACTTTTTTATTACACTCGTTGACGAAACGAGCATTTTTTGTAGTTTCAACAAAAGATTCCCACAGTCTGGTAGTGCGATGACTCATTGTAATAGAACACACTGATTTTACGAGTGGGATGAACAACGATGGAAAAATTATTTACATACAAGGTTGTCCTCAAATATTGGTTGATGATCTAGAAATTCGAGAACTTTTAAATCTATGATCAATGTTTCCAACTTGTAATTTATAAATAGTGTTAGAGAAGGAAGTACATATTTGTGTCCTGATAGATTTTTCATGAACTATTTATTTGAAAAACAGTCACAACTTGCGGTAAAATATTCTTCAAGCTTGAACAAAAAAATCCTATCGTCCGAAAAACCAATTTCGTTAAACCTGCTTGTCAAAAAATGGTAGCCATTCGAAAAATAATAGCTAGACACGAAAATATAATTTTGCCAACTTGCCTTATTCATCAACATAGGGTCGGTGATATTCCATAATCAAAATTCGAATTCGTTTCAGCGAATAATTCCTCGAAATAGGCGAACGACAACAACATATTTTTCATCGTCCCCCCTGGTCAACGAGGTACCAACCAACCGAAATTTGACCAATTCTTCACATAAGGAAAGAAAATAATTTTATTGTCAGTCTTCAAGCATGCACGCTGACTATATGTGAAAAGTTTTCAGTGAGTCAGTCAGTCAATGAGTCAATCAGTAGGTCAGTCAATGAGTCAGTCGGTGAGTCAGTCAGTCGGCGAGTCAGTCCGCCAGTCAGTGAGACTCTCAGTCGGAAGGTCAGTCAGTGAGTCGCTTAGTCAGTCAGTCAGTGAGTCAGTCGGTCTGTAAACGAGTCAGTCAGTAAATTCCAATCAGCCAGTCGTTGAGTCAGTCAAGTCGGTCAGTGAATAAGTCAATGAGTCAGTCATAAGTTAGTCGGCCATTCAGTTAGTAAGTCAATGAGTCATTCGATCGGTGAGTCAGTAAGTCAATCGGTGATTAAGTCAGGCAGTGTGTCCCTGTCAGTCAGTCAGTCAATGAGTAAGCCGATGAGTCAGTTAGTCGGTCAATGAGATAGTCGGACAGTCGGTGTCGACAGGTAGTCGATGAGTCAGTCATTCGGCGAATCAGTCGGTCAGTCAGTGAGACACTCAGTCGGAAGGTCAGTCAGTGAAACGCTTAGTCGGTAAGTCAGTCAATCAGTCGGTAAGTAAATGAGTCAGTCAGTAAATGCCAATCGGCCAGTCGATGAGTCAGTCAAATCGATCAGTCCGTAAGTAAATGAGTCAGTTGGCCAGTCAGTCGGACAGTAAGTCAATAAGTTAGTAGAACGGTGAGTCAGTAAGTCAATCGATGATTAGGACAGCCAGTGTTTCCATATCAGTCAGTCAATGAGTCGTTCAATGAGTCAGTCAGTAAGTCAATGAGTCAGCCGGTAAGTCAATGAATCAAGTCGGTAAGTCAATCGGTGATTAAGTCAGCCAGTGTGTCAGTCACTCAGTCATCGGTCCCTGTCAGTCAGACAATCGGTCAGTCAGTAAGTCAGCAGGTGAGTCAGTTAGTCGGTCAATGAGTCAGTCAGCCAGTGAGTCGGTCAGTCAATGAGTCAAACGGTGACTAAGTCAGCCGATGAGTCAGTTAGACAGTCTGTCAGTCAGTAAGTCAAGGAGTCAGCCGGTAAGTCAGTCATTAAATCAATGAGTAAGTCAGTCATATTTTATTTTTATATTATGCCATAATAGTTCCTGTCGTAATCTGTTCTTTTATGCACTTTTACAAAATAATTTCGTCCCGTAACAAGTCACAATTTTTTTTAAGTTACATACTCATCTACTTCTCGTGAAATAAAACTTTTCAATTTCGGAATACCCATGAATAACATGTAGACGATCTGCGCTCTCAACTAGCAATGCTCTTTGAGTATTCACTTCATCCTGATACTTTCACCGAAAGTACATACTTCAGAATCATAATCGTGATTCTCTGCAATATTTACCCCACGTTCTAGTCATTCACTTTGCCGCCATGGAATCATGGGCGGCATGCCGAAACAGTTGAAGAGGAGGCACATACCTCTCAACACGTTTGATTACGGCAGGAAATTCACTTCCTACTGTATATACCTCTCATTGTCGATGCTGATAACACCAACAGACGTGTAATATTGATGGATATGTTAAGACTGATCGTACATATTTTAAACGCTGCTAACACTAATTACGAATTAAAGTAACTTCAGATTTGAAATGACTTGATTGACCAATCCATTGAGAAATAACACATTCCTGCCAGAGTTTAATGTAAAATATTGGATTTGCTTTACTTCAAACACAAGTGGGATTCGATGAAGTTGATTGATGAAAATGTGCCACAGAAACATTCTTATTTTGATTAGTTCGTATCAAACTCGTTTGGTGAATTAATACTCTTGTCTAATATTTGATGAATTCAAAAGCAGTGCTTTGTATATAGACAGGGTCATTTATAAAACAACCCACGGTGTCAGTGATAGTAAAATTTTTCGTTTCTATGATATGTACGCTTATTTGATACGTGGTTATCAACAACCTAATACTAGCATGTATTTCGTGTTTTACTTAATTTTGTAACGCCCTGTATCCTTAGTAAACTATTTGAATATACAGACTTCACTTTCCTCCAAGGCCACATACAAAATTCATCCTGTTGATCCAAAAAAAAAAGAGGATTCAAATTACTATCCGGCAGGCAAGCCTGGATAAACCAACTGTAACGACGAGTATGGGGGCTGCCTTTTATATTTCGGGGTTAGAGAACAAACACAAATATTAATCATCGAAAAATCGCTTTATTGTTTTTCGAAATATTCCCCATGAAGATTTATACACTTTCGCATGCGTTTGAACCAATTGTCGGAGCACTTTTGCCACTCTGAGGTATCTCCAAAACATTATAATAACATATTTGTTATTTTCAGCTATTCCTTCAATTTTTATTTGTATTGTTTATTTCCGGGATTTCAAATCATTTTATACAATATTAAATAATGGAAGTTCGAACTGACGAAATGCATGTAAACATGTTAAAAAAATATAATTAAAGAAAAAATTTTGGTATTTTTTTAATATAAATGCTCAACTTTTGAATGAATAAATAATAAAATCAAACCCCGGGGATTATTCCTTAGACTTTGTAGATATAATTTAAAAAAAAGTTGTAAAATTCACATTTTTCGATTTTTTGTAAATGTTCTAATATGCTGCACTACCAAGTCATAAATTTAAATTGTTTATTGCAAATATTTCGGTTTCTATTGTAAATACGTCAAAAGTGATTCCGGGTGATTTTATAGAAAATTTATTACCCTACATTTTTGTTACGAGATTTTTATCATATCTATTTATGTTTTTGAGATATTTTCAAAAAAGTGATTGTTGGGGTAGTTTTTGATTATTTTCTACCCAGCAAATGAAATTCGACATTTTTTAATTATAAATCCTTTGAATGTATGCTAGAATTAACTTACATTGAAAAATGCTGGCTTGCCTTCCGGATGTTAATTTGAATCCTCATTTTATTGGACGATGTCTCAAGTTCTTTCATGCATAGCCGTACCATTTATGGAACTTTTTCACTCGATTAATTTTTCAGCTATTTTTTGAATTTGTTTACGAAGCAAATGCGGAAAACGGCGAGTGAATTGATAAAAATTTTAGTGCTTTCAACATTAAACCAATTAGATGAGGTAGAGAGTAAGACATATTAAAATTGAAATTTCCTTGTAAGTCAGAATGGAGTCGTAATGTAATTTTTATCATTTTTTATATACTTTGATAATGCTTGTAATCAAGAATACAGTGGCATACATTTTAAATCGATAGCATTTACCGCTATCAAGAGAGGCGAATTTAAGTTGGTGTGACGTCACAAGATATGTGCGACTGTCTGTACAGCGTCTGAACTGTTCATGGGCGGATCCAAGGTAGCGAAAAAATGGGTGAATTTACTTTGCTCACTCACACTCGTATTAAAGGCTGAAAGTGTAGTTCGAGGGACGTTGATACCATCGGCCGTCGCCAAATAAATCCTCGGTCTGAGGTTTCGTTTCGAAACGAGCCCATTTTTCGAAATTAACCGCACTTCTAATGGGCCATAAAACCGTTTCAAAGGATCTGACATAACTGTTTAAATACGTGTGTTCCGCATAGCGCGTAAGGAATTTATGGCAGATTCTGAAAAAGCTTATCGAGTGTCATAAATATATCAGTAACAATTACCGTATTTTCAATCTTCGACGAGGCCTTCAGCAAGATTTATAAAGGATTGAAAATAATTAATAACACATTAACAGTGCCAGAATAACAACCTTGGAGACTTACGATCACGATTTTTTTTCGTTGGAGTGACTGCAGGCAGGGTATGTTTTTGAGGCGTTTTTTATTTTTTTCGATATCAAATTGCGAATATTCCGAGTTCAAAATACACGTTTGGCAGCACAATATTCTAACTGCCCACACATTATATCAAAACGTTGGCTTATCAGTTAAATAATTTCGCAGCACTGAGGTTAAGAATTTTCAGACAAATTAGGGATTCAAATAACAGGGTGGTAATTGAAAATATTTCTGACTCACATATATTTACAATCGATCGCTCCAAAAACACTTCACTAACTTCTTAGCTTTAGCTTCCACGTTCTTATGATAGTCAAAATTGCAGTCCTCAAGTTTTTTTCCACATAATTTCAAAGAACTCGGAACCCATCCTTTACTTCCTCCGCAATGCACAATGATTAGTCGCGATCCTTTGTTTGCAGGCATGTTAGGCGTACACATTCTCGAACCATCAGT
>WOGR01004749.1:0-14124 GCA_015342045.1 Leptinotarsa lineolata | reverse complement strand
TTTATGGGAAGGTGTCATTCAGATGTCCTCTTACGACTTGAGAATTGTGAGTTGGCGCTCCATCTTGTTGAGAATAGATATTAACTTGGTTAGCCAGTGGCGAATCTTCAATGAAATCATCAATTTGATTTCGAAGGAACTGTAGATATCTTTCCGCATTCAGTTGTCCGTCGAAAATTATTGGCCCCAAAAGTTTTCCTCCGAAAATACCCATCCAGGAATTTAAACCAAATCGCTCTTGAAAATTTCCTTCTTGCATCAGATGCAAATTTGTTTGAGACCAGTACCTTTCATTATTCATAATGAACATACCCACGTACATCTCTGTATTTAGTTGCAATAAGTCAATCTTTGGTTGTGATTTCCATCATAAAGATGATCGATAATCATATTTGCGAAGAATTTTCCAAACGGACGAATAACTTATATCACACTCATAAACAATTTGGCGAATTGACGCCATTACAATTCACTTCAACATTGGCCAACTCTACTTCTTTTTGCTTCACTGATGATGAAGTTATTGGCATTTTCTTCTGGTTTATTTCGCATTTTTCTTTCCAGTTTTGGAAAATAATGCCGAGTGGGATGGCGACGATTAGGGAACCTCTGGGCATAAATTCGAGCTGCATCAGTTGCATTCTTTTTTTATTCTCCGTAAATTAGCAACATGTCAATTTTCTCGTTTCTAGTATAATTTGCCATATCTAATTATGAACTACACAGCAAATAAATTTTTAAAAGTGACAGCATATTCATTAGCCTATTTGTTTAGGTAATCCTAGCAACAGCTTCAATTGTTTGTCACGGATAACTAGAATAACAGGACTTATTGCATAAGTATACCAAATGCGTATTATTTTTTATTAGGTATGATCGTTTCTTGCAATTATTCAGAAAAATAGAAAAAATAAATGGCATCAAATTATTCGCGAGAAAATGATCTTTCACAAAAAGCCGACGAGCCACCCCCTTTCCATTTGAGAAAATCAAGTTAACTGAAAAAATTCATATTTGCGACTGTGAAATAATTCTTAAAATGACTGTGGAGTCATAAGCCTTACAATTCAAATATTGACAAGTGAAGTATTGTTGGATTTAGAATGTCATTCTCGATCGAAATGAGTTAAAATATATAGGATGCTCCATTTAAAAATGGAAAGTTGAGGTCATTTCTGGTCAAACCGGAATTACGGTAAAGCAATTTAATATGTCAAAAATGTAAATTGAACTTCAATACACAACCCCCAAATTTCGTTTTTCTATCTTCAATAAAAAAAGTTATGGGTATGAGCAACCTTAGAGAATCACCCAGTATAGTGTTTGTAGATCCAATACAAACAGAGTAATAGCTTATTGTAAGTTGGTTCTTATTCGTCATACGCCGAAAGCTTTAACGTGAAGTAATAAAAAGAATATGTATTTTTGGAGGGAAACTTATGGAAACTTTTAAAAAATGCTTGGTTGAAAAAACCCGTTTATTTGATTTTTTAAGAAAATCTTCAGCTTCAAAACTAGGCAAGTTATTTTGAAAATAATGTTGGTCTTTTTTTTCGAGTATAACTACCAGCCCAATTGAAAATATCTAATCGTTACCACATCAGAGGAGATCGTTTTATTTATGTACCTGTGCCTAGTTTTGAAAAAACTAAGCCTGAAGTGAAACGAACTTTTCTATAATTTGGAAAAAAACTCTCTTTCTTCAAAATATTTCATAATTTAATGATTTCAGCAAAGATGAATACACATTATAGCTATTTTTTACGTATGATGAATATTTTTTTAGTTATTTTGAAGAAAAAGCGCTTTTTTCAATGCTACAAAAATGCTTTTTTTATTTTATGCTCGTTTTTTCAAAACCAAACACTTTAAACAAGCCATACTTCTAGCACATCACAAGTACATGAATAAAATTGATTGTGAAGTGGTACAGATTATTTTCAATTGGAGTGGTAATTAGAGAGTGATTTTCCCCCTTTTTTGTCTCCAAAAAAATAAGGGCCAACATTATATTTGTCATCACTCGCTCATTTTCATTCTAGGGACTTTCATAAGAACATAAAGGAAGGTTTTCTCAAGCACTTCAAAAAAGGTTCTGAAAGTTTCCCTAGAAAAATGCATTGTGTTTTGGATAAACTCTCAATTGGAGTATGAAAACTCAGGAACGTTTTCATATTCCATACTTTTTCAGCAACATACTTTTATTTTTGACATGATTTTGGAACGACTATGAAATTGTACTAATAAATCTATTTTGAATTCATCGCTATGATAATTACCACTTCTGAAGTTTTATTACATGTTAATGAAATGTAACCCGTGAGAATTGATGACCTATTAATAGACGTATACCGCGTGAACCAAAGAAATCAGAACAAGGTCTCTTATTTATATTTATCGTTATTCATTCATTTGTAGCTGTTACTAAATTTCATAGCCGGAAATAACAGAAAGAAGTAGTAGATATTACTGTTTTGACACTTATGTTAACTTGTCTTGTGCTCAGTAAATCATGTCGAAGGATTTGTGGTAAAACTTGGGGTTTAGGTCCCAAAGAAATTCATTAGATTTATGTGATGATTGTAAGACCAATGATCACTAATAGTGCAATTGCCTGGTGGCCGAAGGCTTTACAGAAAATGACTCAGGCGAAGCTCTGTGGCTTACAGAGACAGGCTTGTTTTGCTATCTGTGGTGTCATCAATTCCACACCGTCAGCGGCCATGGAGATTCTTCTAGAACTACCTCCTCTCCACATTTTTCTAGGGAGAGAGGCTAGATGGACTGCATACAGACTTGTGCACATCGCCAATTGCACAAAGCAGTCTAATGCAGAGTACACTAGACTGCTGACTGAAACTAGAAGTCACAGCATTCTGTGAATAACCTCTAGCTTTATGCCTCCAACGGTCAACTACGAACTGCCTTATACAGTACTTTTCTCGAGTAGGATCCCCCAGGAGAAAAAAATATTAAGATCAGATAGTTCTTGGTCCACAGATGGATCAAAAATACCTTCAGGCTCTGGTGCAGGTGTTTTCAGATGCAGACCTAGGACAGAGATATCAACCTGCCTAGGGACCTATACGACTGTATTCCAAGCGAAAATCTTTGCTATTGAATTGTCTCCGATCTGGATTCCTGGCCACACTGGCCTGGAAGGCACCGAGGCTGCTGACTCTCTTGCAGAGTAGGGTGCTGCAAGTAGCTTCATCGTACCAGAACGTGTCATTGGAATTGCTTAAGGCTTTGCCAAACATAGATTGAACACCTGGATGGCAAAAAGACTTCTGGCAAAATCTTCCAGGATTGGCTCACTCTAAAGAGTCCATTCTGCCTTCGAAGCTTGAAACCAAACAGCTGTTGGACTTTAGTAGGGATGAACTACGATGTCTAACAGGCCTCTTCACAGTTCACTGTCGTCTGAATCATCATATGCAGAAACTCGGACTGTCGGAAGACAGTGTGTGTCGCCTCTATTTTGAATATGATGAAACAGCAGAGCATATACTTTGTGCCTGCTCCGCCGTAGACCAAATCAGATTTTCAGAGTTTGGTAGAACTACACTCTTACCATCTGACCTCAAGGATCACTCACCATACAAACTAATCAGCTTCGTCTAGAAGCTGTGTTCATTTGGTTTAGTTTGAATAGGTGTGAGCCACAATAAATCCTTGTGGGTTGCGGTGGAGGGTCTAATAGACCCACTCACCTTTGACCTAATCTAACCTAACGTTTCGTCTTCTACTGTGACACATCTTCAGAGGTATATGCATTGACTTAGAGATACAACACTCGAACTCGCAGTCAACGCATATACTACTGACGCAGTAGAGGACGAAACGTTTGGTCGTCCACGACCAACTAGGCCCGAATTGTGTTCTTTGTGATTATGGCACTAATGTTTCCGTTCTATTCGACATTTCCGTCAAGTTCTTGATTATTTTTTCGTCTTAACCTAAAAAACTCAAGTTCGAATATTATTTCCATTATTGTTTCAAATTAGAATGCAACTGTGTTGATATCTCTTATCTAGTTAGCGTACTTTGATCGTTGGAACATGGTTGGAACTCCTTGAGTTTATTAGAGAGGAAAAAATAGTACACGTGTGGTTTTCAAGGTGTTATATTTGTTTCAGTTCAAAATGGGATTGCTGCTTTACTCACTGGCGTTAGTGACACTTTTGGCCATATTATGGAAAATAAGTTCTGCGGCGAGATATTTGATAAAATACACTATATTCTTCTTGGTATGCATAATAAGCGCATGTCTCCCAATTCCTTTGATGCTGCTGAAACCAAGAGATAGCAGAAATGCACTGTGAGTAAATGCTCAATAAAAATTATTATTTTCTTAGGAAATGGTAATGTCAACATTTGCATTTCTGATGGAATATCTTTATTAAAAGGACACAACTTTGGTTTTAATGTCTTTTTGTTGATGAGGGCCTTCTGTCTTCTTCAAATCTGCAAAAACACTACTGCTTCATGGGCTTACTGCATTGATTTCACTAATGTTCCTCCCATTGTTTCTCCCATTGTTACCCCCGTAGTTCCTCCCATTGGGCCTCCCAATGTTCATTCTATTGTTCCCCCCAAAGTTGGTCCATTGTTTCTCTCAATGCTCACTGCATTATTCCTCCCAACTTTTTCAGACAATCATTATAACAATTTTAATCTCGTACTAGTTTCGTACGTTTCCAAGGTAGTGCAGAGCAGTTTTTGAAATATATTCAAATAAACACCATATAAGTAAAAAAATAAGAAAGACATTTCTCGATGGAGTGTATTGTAACATTAGGTACATGAATTCATGAAAACTACGATGAAGCAGGCGAATCCGAGAAAACAGAAAAATCCATCACTATGCAACTCTGTCCTTGAATTAGGAATATATTACTGCAAAACTGGTGCTTTCTGTAGACAATCATTCAATCCACACAATTATGTTATTATCTGAACTAATTCGTTCAGGCCAGATTCAAGTTACCTACACGGGAGGTTAATGGACTGACATCTATCAGAAAACAACTACTTCCCTGGCTAATACCATGAAGGGCGTTGAATTATATCCGACAGGGGTCAGTACAGTCCTCGTACGAGAAATTGGGCGATTCGGGTATGCGGTTCGTTACCTCGTTTACGGGCAGATAGGGCGATGACAAATATGTTGTTTGTCGTTCGCTTCAGCCAAGTTCGAGGAATGATACTCTGAGAGGAATTCGATTTTTAAATATGGGTAATCATCGACTTCATGTTGGTGATGGACACTATATTGCACTGACGAGAATCCAAATAGCCCAAAACCGGTCTGCAAGTGTGCTCGTTCCAATAATTGAAAATCGATTCCGGCCACAGCATATGCAGAAATCACTTCTGTGAAGAGTCCGGCACTGACAACTGTCGGATATAATCCAACACCCTTCGTGGTATTAGCCAGGGATGTGATTGTTTAATGATAGGTGTCAATCCATTAACCTACAGTGTGGGTGAGTTGAGACTTTAGATAATTTGATTCACAGCCAGTTTTCAAGTATGCCCTCTTACTATATATGATTTTTTTTCCGTATTCGATTCGGATATGCGACTGGTTACCTTGTTTACAGGCAGATGGGGCGATAACAAATATGTTTGTCGTTCGCCTCAACCTAGTTCGAGGATATTCTGAAAGAAATTCAAGTATGCCTCCTTTTCCCAGGAGACGAAATTGCGGCTTGTAGGATGGCCAATCAAGTTAAACGGGCCATCATTGATCACCGGAACGAAAGGTGGGAGGAGCTTTTGGAATTCATTGAGCCTGGGAATGACCAGCTTTGGCGGATCACCCGTAGACTCAAAGGGAAGAAGACTGCTCCCCCACGCATTCACGGAATGTTCTACTTCCCCGCCGACAAGGCGGGGAAGTAGAACATTGCTGGCAAGATGGAACGTCAGTTTCAACTTGACGTCAACGATAACAATGACATCGACCGCGATATTCTGTTGGAACATCGGGTTCGTGATATCCTCAGGGAAAATGATGATGACATCCGTCCAGCTTCTGTGGAAGAACTGAAGGGTTATATCAAGGCTGTAAAGGCCAAGAAAGCACCAGGTCGACTCAATAACCAATTGCGTCAAAAACCTACTGACCATCAGAAACAGTTCGTTAGCTCTCAGGTACTTCCCCAGAAGGTGGAGGCATGCGATTGTCGTCATGATCCCAAAACAGGATCAGAATTAGCTGTTCTGCTGTCTGCTGTCGTCGGCGGCGAAATTGGCTGGAAGAGTTGTTCTGCAAAGGCTCAGTGAAGAAGTTGAGGACCGAAATGTTCTGCCTAATGAGCAATTCGGCTTCAGGAGAGATCACTACCGAGCTACAGGCCCTGAGACTGGTCGAAAACACCATCGCTGAGTTGAACGCTAACAGGAACGTGCAAATCATTTTGCTAGATATCTTGAAGGCATTCGACCGTGTTTGGCACGAAAGCCTTCTGCACAAACTAGTCGCGTTCGACTTCCTTCGGGGCCCAATCCGGTGGATTGGATCCTTCCTG
This sequence comes from Leptinotarsa lineolata, assembly GCA_015342045.1. Taxonomy (NCBI): domain Eukaryota; kingdom Metazoa; phylum Arthropoda; class Insecta; order Coleoptera; family Chrysomelidae; genus Leptinotarsa; species Leptinotarsa lineolata. The sequence goes on along the minus strand of WOGR01004749.1, from coordinate 7,588 downwards.
GAAGACAGGACATTTCAGGTAGAGGGCTCTCTGTGTGACAACGAAGAGATCCTCGCTGGAGTACCACAGGAAGCTGTTCTCTCGCCTACGTTGTACCCGCTTTACTCCAGTGACCTTCTGAGGTCCGAGCGTGTGAAGGTGTCTCTCTACGCCGATGAGACGGCTCTCCTCTTGTCTTCCATGGGTCGGGAGCTCGGGATCTACATGCAACGTGCATTGCATATCTTTTGGAATACTTCACCATTATTTAACTCTTCCATTAGAGTTGGACGTGTCCTTTTTTCTACTTCAGTTACCCCACCCAACATTCTTTGTTTTTCAAACAACAAAAGAAGACCGTGTCTTTTTTCTGTTACATTTTCCATTGATGTTCCAGGATTCCATCAGCAGGATTGAGAGCATCCATTAGCTTTCTTGGATTGAAATACACTGTAGAAGGCCATGAGCACATCGTGAAAGATAGTGGGAGCGTTATACTCATCAATCATCAGAGTTTTCTGGATCTAATAAGTAAGATTTTGCCTTTTTACTTTTCGAACAATTGAAATAATATTTATACACGTTGATATTCATGCGAGGTATGTTCTAAAAATAAGGTGAATGTTGAAATTTCTCAGGCTGCGTACATTGCGATTTTTTTATTTTTTCATCTTAGTACTCTCGTCTCGATCATATGTTCATAGTTTTAACTGTTTAGCATGTTTAGTTTGCTGGTGAGAGGCATGAAACTTAGAAGTGTTTTGTGTGATTGGCGATTTTCTGCTGAATCAAGAAATTTGCATTAGATTTTGGGTAAAAAATGGAATTAAGTGCTCAAAATCACTTGAAATGTTGACAGTGGCATACGGTGATTGTACTCTGAGTGGGTTTTCCACGATATTGCGGAAAATAGTTCATGGCTTTTGCATCACGATATGTCCCTGCTCACTCGCCGTTACTTCTCCATAATTTGTTGGCTAAAAACCATACCCTTATCATGTCTCAGCCACCGTATTCACCAGATTTGGACCCCTGTACCTAAGATTGGAGAGACCCATGAATGGACGGTGTTTTACGACGATTACTGAGAGAGCTCAAGAACATACCAAAAAGTGCATATCAAGAGGAATACTTTGAAGTAGATAAAAAAGAAATTGAGGAATAATCAAATATTTTCAAAAAAAATTAAAATTCACGTTATTTTTTTAACATACAGCGTATTTGCATTTAATTTTGGAGAAAATAAAAATGCCTACAATTATACAGGCCGTTTTTTTATCATGTGGTAACATTTTATTGTATTCGAAGTGTACTATGACGATGTAATAATAAATATTCGATAAAACGTTTCGTGTCAACATGGCCTCCATCAACTTTTTTTGAAAAACGGGATTGTCTTCTTTGTTACAGATATTATTTTTCCACCTATAATGGATATTTCTGTTGAACCAACCATTGTTGTTGAATTTTGATTCGTCCGTCCATATTATGTTTTTACAAATATTTCCAACTTCCCTATTTCTACGTCTTTACCACTTCGCAAATCGTACTCTCCTTCCGTAATTCCTTTCATTGAGGTGATGAATTTTGCGTATCCTGTAGTATTTGAAATCCCCATTTCGTGGGCAATTTCTCGTGAAGAACAATCTTGATTAGCATAATTTTTGTAACTGACCAATCCTGAATTTAAAAAAAGATGTTTTCACTGTGTAAATTTTTATGTGGTAATATTTGCTTATTCATAACAATTATTTGATTCCTTACACTTCCAGTAACCGCACATTTTCTTGTTTTATTTCTGTCAAATGCACCATAATCCTTCAAATTTCTTTCTAATCGTCTAAATATTTGGATGTTCGGAATACGACGATTCGGGTATAGCTCAACATATATATTCCTTGCCAAAAGAAGATTTCTTATTTTAATTTTGCATAACTAAATAGCAGTTCTCAACAGATATCAACAACGCATTCATTTTTTCTGCCATAGAGACCAAGCAAAGCCTACGCGTTTAAAATGGTAAATGAATTGAGATGCTGTTAGATCACACCAAATTATACAACAATCGAATTATGACCAAAAACTGATATTTTCGTTACTTCCAGAATTGAGAATTATAAAAATATTACGAATTATAATTGATTAGGGAGAAATAAGCCTTGAAAGAAGGACTACGGCAACTACTATAGTTATTTCGAATGAAACGCTATAAAAATATCAAATGTGGTATACCCTTGGATTGTGAATTTATCGCTTTATCAATATCTTTGATAAAAAAGACAGGTCCGTATTTAAAAAAAAAAGTTGATGGTGGCCATGTTGACACGAAACGTTGTGTCGATAATTTATTATTATATAGTCACAGTATACTTCGAATACAATAACATTTTTTTCCATTTCTTGATATTCTCCGAAATAACAATTCCATTCGAAAAAAACGAAAAACAGCATTTTTGATTTTCCCCGTATAACACGAGAAGAGCGGGAGACCCCGTAAATTTTTTTCAAGCATTGTATTGTTCCCGATAACAGTTACCTTTTTTCCATTTAATCGTCTTCGTATCTGTTACCGTTTAGAATATAGCGATGTTACACCTGTATTCTTTAAAATATTTCTATGCGGAAAAAATCAATGGAACGATTTTACTTTCAGTTTTGGCATATATCTGGCCCATCATGCCAAACTGCACTGTCATATCTAAAAAGGAAATATTTTACCTGCAGCCATTCGGTCTGGCGAGTTGGTTATGGGGAACTATTTTCATCGACAGAGTGAAACCCAAAGATGCACAAAAGGCTATCAATAAAACGGGAGAAACCATAAAAACCAGAAAGGTAAGAAGATTAAAATACGATTATACAGTGTGTCTCACTTTTCATGGAAACACCTCCATATCTTCCGTAATAATTGAGGTAGAATGATGAAACTCTCAAGACTGATGGAAATGCTCAAAATACACATACCTACCACCTAAATGAGGTTGGCTAAAGTGATATACACTGCCCGCCACTTGGAACAACCCATTTTTACGGTAAATCATACTAAGGGCCAAAGTAGGCTCAAAATCCCTTCAGATCCGAGATCAGGACTACCATCTTACTACAAAATACCTTTTCCCTGAAAAGATTTCAGTCCTGAAAAATCCGAATTTGTCTCACTTCTCATGGAAACAAACCCTTATTTTCCGTAATTATTGAAGCATTTTTTTTGGTTTTGACATCAAAACACGAACCCGTCCCAGAAAATCAGAATTTTTACATAAAAAATCAATTGTTTAAGAGAAACTTTACTTTTGTTTTCACATAAATACTCTCATTTTCATTTAGGTGTCAGGAAAGTTATTTCTTCTCGCAAAGTCGATAAGAAAGTAAATGTTAACTTTGTAAGTGGAATGGAAACATAATATCAGTGAGGTTTCGGATGGTTAATGTTAATTCAGATTCTCATCTTCCCATTATTTTCAAGAAACCAAGTGTTTTTGATAAATTTTAATGAAGGACCCCGCACATTTCTTATGAGAAATGGCTTGCCGTGAATTTTGCCGAAATTTGGATACGTTGTAGTTCTTGATGTGCTGAATTAGTTTTACGAATGGTCTTCCTCAGTTATATTAGATGCCGCCATCGATAATTTTTCATACACTGCTCCACACTATCTCGATAATCTGGGAATGTGGTGCTGTGACATTTTCCTCAGAGAGGCTCAAAATCGATCATAGCATCAATTGATGAATGGATAATCCTTCCCGGTGTCATTTCAGTAAAAAAATGTGGGAAATTATCAAGTTAGTTATGCTTCAATTATTTTCATGTACTGAGAAAATCTCTGTTACAAAATTATCACAATTTCACTTGCATTCAAATGCTCTGTACAAATCTTGTGATCACATCGTCCTACTTTCAATCAAGCCCTTTCTTTGTAATATTTTTACGTCGCTTTCTAAACTTCTTTTCTGGAGCAGGTAAACATATCGGTATTCATAAGTACTTATACTTATAAGTACAACTGTCCGGCATAAAAAAGCCAGTGTCTCTTCAAAGTACTAAACATGGACCAAATAGCGCATACGCAGTTGATAAGCAAACAATTCTTTTACCATTCTATGATATTCTGCTGATGCAGATTGCAAAATAGTTTTGTGTCGCAGATTACAATTAATTATTTCTAATAATGAGATATGAATATCTTTGAAGCTTTTTGGATTCATTTTGTTGAAGGAATGAATGCAATATATTAATAGTGAAGAGGAAACATATATGTTACAATAATGTTTTTTTACTCATTGAGAGTCGTTTTTGAGGATACAAATATCATTTCAAAAATAAGATGAACTAATAATTACTAAAAATTATCTATAAAACTTTCTATATTTTATTGAAAATACTAGTAGTTCTATGGATTTTTCTCCGTGTGGAATGAAGTACCATACTTTATGTTTCTCTTAGGCATTTTTCACAGAAACAACCAGTTAAATTCGATATTCAATAACTCAAAACAAAAACGCACTCAAAAACAAGCATAATAACAATGCAACACAACATAAAAGTATCAAATGGGAATTTGCTAATCTGATCCAGTTTCGTTTGAAAAAGTGCATGTCGACTCCATTGACTTATACAGCCTACTGACGTCATTCATGTTTTTTTACGCGTGTAGTTTGTTCAAATTCATTGTTCATATCACTTTTTATTCTACAGTTGGTGCAATCAAAGATTTCACGTGCGTCATCAATGAAGTAAGCAATAAAACACTTGTATATAGCATCCTTGTCTTTTAAAAGTAAAAAATGAAGACAAAACAGTAAACGTTTGCGATTAATCAGAGACAAATGTTGTTGCTTGTACTCGGTACATCAATAAGTGATACAAACGTGTATGTAGGTTGTAAGCAAGTTCTTGGGTTTTGAAACCAATCGATGAAGTATTAATATGGTTTGAAATTTTGAAGTTTTTATTGCAAAATTTCTATGGTTTGAAGTCTTTCATACCACCAATTCTACATTCTGAATAATTTCGAATATTTACATTTTTAGGCTCGAGTATTGATGTTTCCTGAAGGAACTAGAAACAGCGGCAAGACACTTTTACCATTCAAAAAAGGTGCTTTCCATTTAGCCGTAGCTTCCCAGTGCCCCATACAGCCTATCGCTGTTTCAAGATATACATTTTTGGGAAGAAATCGATTCGACGAAGGTAGGCTTAAATAAATAAAACACTAGAGAGACATTTTTGTGGAAGGGTCAATAATTAAAAATCGATTCCTGAAGTTGTATCGCCAACTGCATATGCAGGAATTACTTCTGTGAAGAATCCTGCACTGACCTAACAAATTGTTCATTTAGATAATTTGATTCTTGATGATGTTATTGTCTTTTATGATAGCGTTTACAATATGCACTGCTGTCCAAGACCTTTACGAGCCAGATTGTGTAAAAAAACTACCTCAATCTCCTTTTGCCACGGAACTTTTATTTTTGCTAGACTTTCAATGATATCTGTTACTTCCTTGTTATGGACGCTTAGACTTTCGACTGTGCAGCAAATGTTTTTGCGCCAGCAGTACCAGAGAATATTTGGTGGCGCTGTTGAGTGGCTCGATGTAAACAGATTCTTAGGATTCTTTCAAACCGAAAGACTTTTTAATTCCTGGCTCTGTGAGCTCTGTCGTAGAATGGATCGCACGCGAGCTGTTGCCATATACCTTCTTTACCGTGACACTAACTTCGACGACAGAAACGCCAACGTCCAAAAACATCCAATCATTCAGAACCACGATAAAGTAGGAGTTTTTGCTCCACTTCACTCAGGACTTAGACGGGATGAGAAAAAGTTCTTCAATTTCACTTCCCTTGTGGAAGCCCCACTGATCCTTTTGCATTTAGAGGACGGGACGTGGTTCTCTGGTTTGAGGTGCAGGAGACGTGAGAGTTCTCGTTTCTCGAGCTCCCGCTCTTCGTCTGGAGGCTACATTGGACTCGTTGAATTTTGGCGCTAAGACTTCCTCTCACTTGGGAGCGAGAGACGTGAAGCTCCCGTGAAAGAGGCTCTTACTCTTTTCACACCCATTCACTTCATTATAAACGTTATTCTTATGGAAGATAAGGCAATTTTGTATACATTTGTGTATCATTCGTTTTTCATTTACATAACCTGATTTTTAGGTCACGTGACGATAAGAATTCTTCCGCCTATTTCTACAGAAGGTTACAAAAATGAAGATATTCCCAAATTGATGGAGGAATCCTACAGAATCATGTCGGAAAACGTTGATCAAATCTCAGCATCAGGTCTTCAGAATAGCATAAGTGAAAAAGTCAAATAATTATATTTTCCATTTATTTTGCAACAAATGGGTGAACTGATTGTGAAAATGCATCAAAGTAAAATCATTTTGTGGGGTAGAATGTGTTACAAGGAAATGTATCGATGTGCGTAATATATTTGAGCTCATTGAGTTCAATAACATTCATTTTTACAATTCTTGTGTGATTTGGTAAGAACACTTAGGACTTCGTTAAACTTTTATAAAATAATTATGTTAAATATTTGATATTTATTATATTTTGTTGAAAAAATTCACGTAATTCAATTACAATATCCTGACAACCCGAGAAATCTATCCCAAAAATCTTAATTTTCATCTAGGTACTTGGGAGTAAGAAGTTTATGTTCAAAATATCTTCGGTCGACTGAATCTAGTATACCCAGTCTACTTTGGTGGGCTTGCAGATGATACTTTGCCATATAAATGTTTAAAGTTGAGGCTGTCAACACTTGAGGCTGCCAGCAATTGGGGTTGAAGAAGTGGGAAAAGTGAAACTACAACATACTTTTCTTGGCAACTTGTGCCCAAAATATAAAAATGGCTAGTATTTGAGATATATAGCCCGTAAGGTTAGAAAATACTGCATTGCATTGCTTGCATTAATACTGAAAGAGCACACATATATACCTACTTTCTTCCTTCACTCATGACTCAATGAAATCTTTTTGAGAACTGCGACTCTTTGTGACAGCCCCATAAATAATTTTGATATGATCGATGAACTTTTCGAGTTCAAGATATATTAATGTTTGAATTCAACTGAGATGTATTAAAGTTTGAATTCAACCGCGATATAGATGTATATCAATAAATAAATAGATAAGTTTCCAAAACTAAAGTTGATATTAAATTAGAAAATGTACTCACCTAACCCTAGGTATTCGAACACGGAGCGTCACAGCAACTTGAAAAAACAGAAATTGGCCAAATTTCAAATCGAAAATTAGTACGTGACTAGACCAAAGAATGGGAAATTTCAACATATTTGATGTTGCAATATGTCAACACATGAGAGACCATGTAAATGATGTCACCCAACTGGCCAGTTAGGTCCAGAAACAACACGTGTAACTCGTAAAAATCAATGGCTATTGCTTAATCAGCAGATGGTCACTTGGCGATATCTTTGTGTGTCATCGACTTACGAATTATCCATAAACATTTAGATGTCGTAAGCCAGTGACTTTCTCACGTACACCAAAACATGAGTAGGGATAATTAGGCTATCTTTGATGGCAGGAAGAGATCATATAAATATGCTAATACTGTTCAAAAAGGGGATTC
>WOGR01004748.1:0-14426 GCA_015342045.1 Leptinotarsa lineolata | reverse complement strand
CGTCATGAGTGACGTTTTCGCCGCGACCAAACGACCGCGATCGTTATGTGAAACGGCTGAAGGAGCATTTTGATCGTTGTGAGCGCTTAGTGGAACGCACGGTATATATACAGAATAAACAAGATACTCGCGATTAATTTTTCATTCATTAGAAAAAGGCGAAAAGTATTTCAATAATGTATATCATTATACACGTGAAGAGTGATATGACATCATTAACAAAGATAACTGATTTCTGAACGACAAAAAGTGTTTCTTGAATAACGGATTTCAACATCGGAACACACCCATACATATTATTATACAACAGCGTTTGCATACGCGAGTTGACAACGTAGCTTTATCGGATTCTGAGGCTACTGCGCGTTGTCAGTTTTCCATGTTCTGTGGTAAATGCCGCCCCCGAGTCCCTCAACCCTCCTCCCCCATCGACCCGAAGCCAGCGTATACTTTTGCAAGTTGCGAAGGCGAGCACAAAGCAGAAACCAACATAGCGCGCAACGCGCATATAAATCGTAACGAATCCGGTCGAAGGTGTGCCAGACTGACCTGCATCTTTAATGTTTATATTTACCTAGGAAGTGAACTGTGAATCAATTAAAATTTTGGTAGGTGTTACTGATTTTTCAGAAAACCTTTTGATCTTTACAAATCACGTTTATTTACAGATATGGATTCGTGAGTCTCGGGCGTGGCTAACCAGATAAACATTACTCATCGCCGGTGACAGTTGAGTGCAAAAAGTTCCATAATCTCATTCCTACTTCTTACTTGCTCAGTCTCAGTGATAAGAGGTGAATCGTGAAATAAAAACAATGCTGATTTGAGGAGGAGGGGGTTTCTGTGCTACAATGAGTGCCAATAATGTGAATGCTCAAGTTCCTACCACTCAAGCGACGGCGACGATCAAGTCCAGACCAAACATTATGCCTAGTAATTATATGTATACGTCGAGCAGTGCTTTGTTGAACCGCAATGCAGAAAATAAACCTACCCCACCACCTACTCTGCCAAAATACACCTCTAGTTTCAACGCAGGCAGTAGTTTAAATAGGGAAAGGGATAAGGAAAGCATCGGAGGATCCTATAGGCTTTCCAGCTTGGATAGACTAGCTATGAGACAAAAATTTATGGACCAGCAAAACAGTTCAGCCAATGGAAGTCCTCAGACTAACGGAAGTAATGATATCACTTCAACAACAGCTTCACTGCAAAGCAAGAGAGAAATGTTCTTTACGTCTACCGAATCTGCCAACTCTGTTAGTAAGGATTCCAGTCGTCTGAACAAAACTCCCTCAATGGAAAAGCCTGCTGACCCACCATTGAAGCTAGCTTCTCCTGATTCCACCAGAGACGATACCGTTAAAGATTCAGTTTGTGAATCCATACCTGATGTAGTGAAAGAACGTCCCAAACCGAAAGAATTGGACGGATATGTGGGTTTTGCAAATTTACCCAATCAGGTGTACAGGAAGGCTGTTAAAAAAGGTTTCGAATTTACATTGATGGTTGTAGGCGAATCTGGGTTAGGAAAGTCAACTTTGATCAATTCAATGTTCCTGACGGAAATTTACAACTCTACAGACTATCCCGGACCTACGCAAAGACTTAAGAAAACTGTAGCTGTTGAAACGACGAGGGTGATGTTGAAAGAAAATGGCGTGAACTTGCATTTAACTATGGTTGACACCCCGGGATTTGGAGACGCTGTTGATAACAGTAACTGCTGGACGCCCATAATTGAGTTTATAGAAAGTAAATATGAAGACTATCTGAATTCTGAGGCCAGAGTAACTCGAAAAGTCAGTCCCGATCAACGTGTTCACTGTTGTTTGTATTTCATCCAACCGTCTGGTCACGGTCTGAAATCTCTGGATATAGAATTCATGAAACGGCTTTGCGACAAAGTGAATATTATTCCTGTTATAGCAAAGGCAGATACGTTGACAGAAGATGAGTGCTTGTTGTTCAAAAGGCAAATCCTAAATGAAATCACCCAGCACAAAATTAAAATATATGAATTTCCTGACACGTCTGAAGACGACGAGGAACTTAAATTGAACAAATCTCTGAAAGACAGAGTACCTTTCGCAGTAGTGGGTTCAAATGCAGTTATAGAAGTCGATGGCAAGAAAGTGCGAGGCCGTAGGTATCCATGGGGAATCGCCGAAGTGGAGAATCTCGAACACTGCGATTTTATAGCACTGCGTAATATGGTTATAAGAACACACTTGCAGGATTTGAAAGATGTTACTAATAATGTACATTATGAAAACTACAGGTGTCGTAAACTAGCTGGTCTAGGAACGGATGGGAAGCCGTCTAGAATATCGAATAAAAATCCTCTAGCGCAAATGGACGAAGAGAAACGGGAACATGACCTAAAAATGAAGAAAATGGAGGCGGAGATGGAGCAAGTGTTTGAGATGAAAGTGCGTGAGAAAAAACAAAAATTGAAAGATAGTGAGGCTGAACTGACCAGGCGGCACGAGGCTACGAAAAAGACTCTGGAACAACAAGCAAAAGAATTGGAAGAGAAGCGTAGGCAGTTCGAAATGGAAAAGGAAGCGTGGGAGAGAGAAAATCAAGTGACCGTTGAAGAGCTGAGAAGAAGGTCTTTGGAGGGCAGCAGAGAGACTGTCGATGGTAAAAAGGAAAAAAAGAAGAAAGGACTTTTCTAACAGTCATTGGAGAACTTCTGGTGAAGTGTCGATATATGTGTTCCACGTATTAAACTGCTTGAAAAATGTTGGGCTTGATATTTGGTTAGGATAGCTATCAAGGTAATGAGCTAGTCAACATTTTTTTTTATACTCAAAAATCAGTTGATCAATGTACCTTCCAATATAACTATATTTTTATAACGTTTTAAAATTATGCTTTTATGGGTGATGATTTCATGAGTAGGCAATAGGTGAATTGTTTGCTCATTTTTTTGTAAGACATGATTTTTAATATATGTATGAGTCCTTGATTATTTGTTTCTCATTCAAAATTAGAAATTATTTCAGCAATCTAAAATACTGAGGTTATATTGAAAGTTAGGTCCAATAGTGATTTAAATCTCTTATTTTTTGCATTGGTAAATATAAATAAACATAAGTGAACTGAACTTACATTTTCTATTTCATACATGATCAAACAAAACACATAACAACTAATAAATATGGGAGAACACCAAAGATTAGGTGGTCAATGGAAATCAACCTGTTTTTTCATTAAGGTAAAACCAGCTTCTTTTCAGTTGAAGAATTCTAGATTTTCCTTTGAATAATACAATATTGAAACCAATATTAAGTTTCTTAAATTGAACAAACATTTGTTTAAATCAATTCAATATTCTTTAAAACAGTGAGGTTCAAATTTTATTTCAACAAAAAAGTCATTTACTTCCTCTTCGAATTTCCTAATTTACCCATAAAATGTCTACACATTTGGGAAATTCGTCGTCCAGATACAACATCTACCGGACATATTGACACAAAGCTAGATGGTAAAACAAAAACGCAGAACTTGTCAGCTGTTATTCTTCCTTATACACAACAAAAACACACTCCTAGGTTTCACTACTATTAAAAAATAATAGAAATTTGTTTTTTGCAATTTGTTGGAATGAGTTAATTTTTTTGCTCAAATTTTCAAAAGAAACATGGATTTCCCAAATAACGCTGCAAATGGCACATAAAAGATGCACTCTGCATTAGTTTAACAATAAAAACACTACTTTGCTGGTATAAAATATCAATGAACAATGATTTTATGAAATTAATATAATGAATAAAGATTTAGTTATTGCTCATAACAACTGATAAAGTTGGTGTAGGATTAGGTTTAGGTGGATGATGCAAGTGAAAATGGAGACATAAGTATTGCAATGATATTGAGAAAAATCACTGGACTATCTTGAGCACAGTCATGCACTTTTTGAAGTACTTCAGATTTGTTAGTTAAAATCACCAAATGTAAAGAAGGTAAAATTGATGGTATAAAATTATAAAGGTGAACCTTTAAAACCAAAAGGTTGATACTTCAATGAATATATCTCAACTGATTTTTGAGTTTTTGATCCAGTGATCAGGTTAAAAATAGTTAACTAGCCATGTTGAAAATAATTTGATCTGATATGTATTATTCATTCATAACTTGAGTGGCAAGTTGAATTTTCTTAGTTTTTTATAAATGCATTTGTTGTATACATTTATGAAAATTTTATCTCCATAGAGCTTTAGTCAAACAAAGAAACCAGATAGTTTGACTGTAAAAGACTGGAGTTGATTGTTCTGCTGAAATAATTTTGCAATAGTTTTTGTTTTAGATTAGGATCTATAGAACATTTTTATAAATAGTGATTGGAACAACTGGCTGTAAAATATTTATTTAAACTGTATATTAATGACACTTACATTATATATCTTGAAATTTGTGATTGAATTTTTATATATCATCTACTATATTTGGTTTGGGCTCAAAAAGAGATGAATACATTTACATTATTTTTTTCTTGGCTAACTCATCAAATGTGGATTCACAGAATCATTTTAAACTTATAGAAGTTTAGCTCTACCAGAAGTTTTGTTGAACAATTGAATCCTAGTAGGAACATGAATTTAAGAAAAAACTTAATGTGAAATCTATATCTATTAGGGACAAGAGAACATTTCTTTGAGAATCACAAAAATACAATTTATTTTTATTGTTTATCAGGCCCAACCACCCTATAAAAGTACAATATAATTTATTTTCCTTAACAATCCAAACTTTCTGTTGAAACAAGATAAGACTAGTTCCATTTAAGAACAATCAAATTTTATGACATTATCTTTCCAACAAAAGAAAATATTTTGAATGACTAACTTGAGATGATTGACTTCTCTCATTGATAACAAGTAAGAAAACATTGAGTTTCTTATCTTTACCAGAGATTTACAAAGACTTCCTAGTTCAGTTTATGTTTGGAAATGTGATATTCAGATGTTTTGAAAATCAGCATAGTATATTTTATTGGTTATTTATAAAACTGTTCACAGGACCCTAATTACACAAGTGATAAGAATGTCTTTATGATTGAAAGTATAAGAAGGAACAATTCCTTTAGAGTAACCATATGTGAAAGACTTCCAGTTAGAAAAATAGTATCAAAATACTGCCACAAAGCATCATGCCATTGTAGATGATGCATAGATTCTGTCCAGGTTCAGTATTTTTCTTTATAATGGTAGTATTAGCTGATTTGTAATACTTTTTAAATTATCTCGTGACATTGAAAACATTCCTTTCATCCAGCATGAAATAACAGAATTACACACAAAAATGGTGATTGAAAATTTCATTCTTGGTTTCCTCAAGTTTGATATCTACAATAAAATTAGCAAAAACTGCCCTAATTTATGAAAGTTAGATTTTGTGTCACATTTTTTTGAACCTGAATATTTTTAGGATCTCAAATAATTATAATTTTAATGTTAAAAACTATTTTTTATGTAAATCATTGCCAGTTTTAGACCTTATATAATTACTGAATATTAATGGAGTTTTATCCCAACCCCAGACCGTTATTTTCAACACCTTGTCACGTGTTTCAATCCCCAAGTGATCATCTTCAAGAGGAAGAATGGATTGAGAAGATTCAGTTTAATCTTCCTCTTGAAGATGATCACTTGGTGATTGAAACACATGTCGAGGTGTTAAAAATAACGGCTTGGTGTTGGCATAAAACTCCGGTAATATTCATTACTACAGCAAGGGTTCCAAGCAGTGCATCACAAGTACTTTTATAATTACGTCATTTTTATTATATGAAATGACCTGGGAAGTAATCAGGAATTTCATTTCTAATGATAAGAATTTCTATGACGGACGCCTCTCTGCTCAAATACTGAAGGTATAATCGATGAAATATAATGTGAATTTTTTCGTATAAATTACTTAGTTATTAGAAATTCTGAATCACCATTCAATTTCATGTACTAATTTGTGTTTAGAAATAATATATTTATGACTCGATTCATAATAAAAAATCATTTTTGCCATCCAAAAAGCTCTTAATTAGACATTGTTTGGTTAAGAAGGTATATACTGAATAGACTGAAGTTTTACATTTGAAGATTTTTAATAGAATATTATATAAGATGGATTTCATGGTGCAGTAGAAAACTGTAAGTAATATTCCTTTGGAACATTAACTATAAAAAAGGTTGATTGCAGTCAACAGCTTTGATTAATTTTTACTGAAAAGTAATGAGTTCTATATAATTTCAAAAAAAACAGTTTAACTGAATAATTGTGAGGAACTTCATATGTATTCAGCATATCAATTATTAATCAGACAGCACCTGCTATTGAACGTGATGAATGACTAAATAAGTAAGATAGCTATAAATTCTATTTATTCCAAAAAGTTTTTCATATAATATAGAACCTACCTAGAAAAAAGGTAATATTGATTTATGTCAAAATAAAGTCTTTATAAAGTGAAAAACTGGAATTATTTATGACAATCCCTTCTTGGTAAATAACCTCAAACCCCTTATGATTTCCCTTGCAAACTGCCGATATTTTAGACTTCCTAGGATTTAGTTCTGATAATTCAAATATAGAGTGATCCATTTCACGCAACCTAGGAGCAAAACATTCTTCAATAGGTTAATTGATAAAAGAGAGCCTAAAATGAGCTTGAAATTATATTTGACGGAAGCGGCTGATACTTCATGAAAATCTTTAATTTATTGAAGCAACACTTTATTGATTTTTACTGAATAGTTTACTGAATCGCAACATGTGTTTCACTATACAAACTATTTAGTGAAATTCTCACGATAAAGTGTTACTTGTCTAATATTAGTGTAAGTTCATGATTTCCACAAAGTTAGGGATTTTGATTTGATTCTGCCAGCTTAACGTAAAGCAAGTAGATCTTATTGAGTATTTTTATGAAATAAACGTCATATGACAAAAAAGTTTGAACAGCAACAAAAAAATTGTTAATTGAAAGGGCTTTATTTTTAGGAGATATTTTTTTGGAAAAAAGTTTTCTGCTTTCTACGAGTACTTCTTGACCTATATATAGAAAATGAGGGAAACTTCATATGGAAAAAGTTCTTATGGAAGTACTTTTTCTTTCGTGCAATTCAGTGTTCATGTGAAAGTAGTTTTTTGGAAGGAACTTTTTTAGTTTTTATCTGAAAGTAACTTCTAGGTATTACATCTTTGTAAATAGTTAATTCTGAATTTATTGCTTTCACAAACAAGTGGAGTTCTCCACTTCGTGGGTCTAACCTGATTTATTCACTATATATACTTTATCCGTTGTACTACTCCTGTATTATTCCAAATGGTGAATGAATATTATTATTGTTATTTCTTCGAAAGTTTCCCCCATTTTTTGTATAAAGATGGGAAACTAGAAAGTAAAAAAGCCTTTCTCCACCAAAAATCATACTTCAAAATAATAATACTATGCATATATTTGAGCCCAAAAGTATTGCTTTAATTTCAAGTTAGTGTAACCATCTCTAGCACGAAGACATCATTTATGAGATTTCAAGTTCTCTTTATAGAAAAATTAATGAGAGTCCGTCTTTTCACTCAGGATTCGTTTCATTCATGATATGGTGGAGTATCATTGTACTGCTTTGGGCTCTGGTTTTCAAGGTGCCAGTTCACAGAGAAAGCAAAATCTAATTCATTTATTCATTCAAAAACTCTTTCGGGTAAAGAAATCGTCTCAACACATGGAGTAAGTCTTGAAAGTAATAGATAATTATAATAATATACAGTGCATTTCTTTAATGTCCCCCCCTTTTATTTTTTGAACCGGTAAACTCAAAAAATTGAAATTTGGGATAATGAAATTAATGCATGAATACTTTATTTTGAAATTGACAGATGAAACTTTCAAGATGGCGACTGGGCGCCATCTGGGAAAAAATTAAATGGAAACAATTAAATGAACAACAAGCGCATGTTTGTAGTACAAACTGAGCGGGAAAAGTTATTTTTGTGATTCAATGTTCATCTGAAAGTAGTTTCGAAAGGACTTTTTCCTTTAATGTAATTTCAATGTTCAAATGAAATAGTATCGAAAGGGTTTTTTCTTTCAGTTTGTAACTGAAAATAACTTCTGAAGATGCTCTACATATCTTTATAAGAGTTTCTTTTGTAGCTATTTTTATTTCTCATTTTCTTATGTTTCCTACTATTTTAGTATGTGCTTCAAATTTTTTTGGGTCATCCGAAAGTAAGAGAAGAACTTGCATCCATACTCTTAAGTCAGGAAATAGGATATGAAACTTCCCAAGTTCTGAGCTCTTTCTATTTATTTTGTATGATTTTACCCATCATCCCTCGTCTTCCCATACTGACCCAACCATTGCCAGCAACCCCCGAAAAAGGGCGGAGCGAACCACCCTCTGCGCGCTTAGCTATATTGTTGTAAGTGAACCGTTCCACATTATTTTGACTGGAAATATTGAATGGTTGTTTAATTTGCATGTCTACAATTCATGTCTGAGCAGATTGCTTTTGACCTCGATAATATAACAGGTAGATTCTGCTATCTACAGGCAGGCCATTTAGCTCTTTGAATATGGGTTTACAAGAAAGTCTCAGTAGAATATTGTTAATAGTTCTGAGTGCATTGCATTTTTTGTACCAAAAATATCTTCTGTAAAGAGGGGGAATTTCCTCACAATAGAATATCATACTGTAAAACAGACTGGATTTCGTCAAAATAGAAATTCCTCATACGGTATGAATCAAAATTCTTGATATATCGAACTTAATATATGTTTTGGTCTCTTTTGATTGCACTGGTGATATGTTTCCGTCAACTAAGGTCATTATAAAACACACATTGAACATAAATATATGAAAAATCAAAATATTGATACAACTCTTCACCATGACAATGCGAGCTCTCACACATCGGCTCAAACAACTGCATTTTTGAGCACCCAAAACATCGATTTGATGAGTCATCTGCCGTATAGTCCTGACTAGGCACCGAATGACTTCTTTTTATTCCCGTACGTAAAAAACAAACTGAGAGGTCAACGTTTTTCGACACAGAATGCATGCTTTGGAGATACCTCAATCAAAGTGGCAAAAATGATTCGACAACTTGTTCAAACCCTTGCAAAAGTGTAAACATCTTCATGGAGAATATTTTGAAAAATAATAAAGTGATTTTCGATGATTAATATTTGTTTTTGTTCTCTAATCCCGAAATATAAAAGGCAACCGTAGCTGTTAGATTTAGTTTTATTCATCTCCTGATGATGCTGATTCGGTTAGTGAAACGCGCGTCGACAGTCAATATTTTTTTCTGGTGTGAGGAAAGTGTTAATGAAATTGATCAGTATTTCAGAACACCTTGTTTTACAATTTTGATAATAATAAACCTTTAGACCGCCTAAAAAATCCTAAGATCAGTCATTGTTGGCCTGTTATTTGTTGTCAACTTAACAAGTGGGTATCTCAATTTTATAGAGAAATCCTAGAAGTTAATGGGTAGATGTACCTTGAACAAGATCAATTTTCAATTCAAATTTCTCCAACTAATGTATCTGAATAGTTATTCCGCTGAACTCTGTCCCTTACTGCATTTGAAAAAGAAATCGTTCATTACTTATGAGATCGTTTTTCGACATACTGAAACTCCGATTGAATCATAAACACTGTGACACCATTGTATGCGTTATGCAGGGATCTATAAATAGACCCGATGAAAAAATCCACCGAACCCTCTACTTCGTCGACCCTAACCCCGAAATCGCTCTTTTATCCCTTACCAAACCCAGTTTGTATTAGAAGGGTCTTTGTTGAACGATGACTGTATTGCATTGAAGAAATAAGGGGTTTTAAAGTTATGAATTGAAATGGTTTTCATAGTCAAGGTAGGTATTATTTTAGAGAGATACCTACCATTCATCGCGGATTAATATTTTTATTAGATGATGCATAAAAATGATAAAAAAGTTAAGGACTAGACACTAGAGAGCTTTCACAGTGGTAACGTACATCGGTGCTCATTTCGTAACTTAATTTTGAGATATTTAACATAAATTCTAAAATTTAGATTTTAAAAATAATTTTTTTAATTTACTAAATACGGTACGTTAGGGCGTTTTAAGAAAAAAGTTTTAATGAACATATGTTCGGAGTAGCTTCGTTTATGAGATACAGGGCGTTGAAATTTAAAAAAAGAACGTTAAAATATCAGAAATAACCTTACACCGATTTGGTTGAAAACGGCTACAGTTATTTGAAGTAATAAGGCGCCTATTTAGCCGTACCTAGATTGAAATTATTAGGTCCAGTGGAGTCTCAGTGGGCACCACAGCCAACAATATTGGAAAAAAGTACGCCACTGACTTGTCTTAGTTTTTTATTTTTTTAGGTTAATCAATTAAAAATACAACTTTTTCGACGCTTGTGTTTTCTGCATATCTAGCTTCGTTTTCGAGAGAAAAATTGAAGGCACTTTACATATCATGAACACCTGCTTTGGAGACCAACTGACAGTGAAAGTGTCATATTAGTGAAAGTCAGAGTTGTCAATTAGCAGTGATACCATTATGAATAATTTTACTAACGCTGAAATGGTTGATGTGCATTTTATATATGGATTACCAAATGGAAATGCGGAAAAAGCACGGTGAATTTACCAGGACATATATCTTAACAGAGTAATTCCATGTGCTTTAACATTTTGATTGCTACATGCAAGATTGAAAGAAACTGGGATTTTTAATAAAAATACAGGTGGTAAAAGACCAGAAACTGTAACAACGCCTGAACTAGAAGAAGCTATACTTGATGCGATAGAAGAAGATCCTTCAAATATTACCAGGAAGATTGCACTGCAGCTGAAAGTCAGTTCTAAAAAGAAACCGACTCTACTCATATCACACACAACGGGCCAAGCTCTACTGCCTCGGGATTTTCACCCAAAATTAATGTTTTGCAGGTGGTTGATTCATACGATCGCACACAATGATAATTTTTAACCAAATATTTTATTTACGGACGGAGCAAATTTTTCACGAGATGCTATTATGAACTTTCACAATTACCATTTCTAGGCCGACGAAAATCTCCACGTTATTAGAGAAAGTCATTTTCAGCAACACTTTTTGCTGAACGTTTGGGTAGGAATTATTGGTGACTACCTAATTGGCCCATTTTTTCTACCAGCAAGATTAACAGGTGACTCCTACAGGGACTTTTGGCGAGATCATTTACCCATTACATATAGTTTATGCAAGACGGGGATCCAGATCATTTTAGTGTTCTCTGCATTAAAAATTTCATCATCTCTAAATTACGCACGTAGAGTTGGCCAAACGTTTTCGATTACATCACTCTGTTGATCTGACAAAGACTCGCCAGCAATCTTACCACTGACGATGTTGTGTGTTACTTTGAAACGGTTTATCCAACTCATGTAACATGTGAAATTTAGCATGTCTAACTGTCTAGCAAAAGAGTTTGCTTTCTCTTGTAGCAGAGATCCATTAACGGGTATTCCCCGGTCGCGCTGAAGTTTGAAGCACTGGCATTGGGGTTTGAAACATTGGCATTAAACAGAGGCTCGATCTTAATTCTTCTAAATTGTGGATATTGTAAAATGAGATACGCCAAACTCCTTTGCGAGGGCTGCATTTGATTCACCGGCTTCTAATCGGTGTAATATTGCACTTTTTTCTTCAATTGGTGCGTAGGTTGTAAAAACAAAACATTGCGCGACGTTTTAACCGGACGTATTATCATAAAAAATTGTCTCTAAAAGCAGTTGGTCACTTAAACCGGAGTCGCACTAAACGGGTATATTTTCTCAATAACTAAGTATGAAACTCAAGTTGAATAAACATTAACGTCGCTAAAAACGGTTAGTTAAAAGCGAAGTCGTTATATATGAATTCTACTGTAATTCAGACTGCATCACCAAATTGGCTATTATTTCAATGATATCCAAATTAGTTTCAGGGCCAAGCCTACTTTTCAAATTACTGGTCACCGTTTGTTTTGATTTTGTAATATGTTGGAATAGGTTTTTGTTTCTATGCATTTGATATAAGTAAAAACGATTTTATTATAATAAAATTATTTTTTGAATTGGGAGGGGTATATATTTTTAGGAGAGATTGATTTTTGCGATAGAAAAGTTTTAGCTTTTTACTTCACCATCTTTATACAAAAAAAATGTATGAATGGAGAAAGACAGCAATTAATTTCAAAATAAATTATTTACAAAGATGTGTAGATCAAGCAAAGAAGTAACTTTCAGACTCAAACAGGAAGAAAAAGCCCTCTCGAAACAACTACTTTCATATGAACATTGAATTACACGAAAGAAAAAATACTTTCGAAACAACTACTATTATACGAACATTGAGTTATACAAAAAACACTTTTCTGTAGTCAGTTTGTACCCCAAACATTCGTTATGGAATTGAACCAGATATTATTCATAGGATTGCTACACAATATAGTAAACGAAAGGGGTAAAATTTCACTCACATGAAACACTGTCATCCTCAATGGCGGACACCCGAGATGTTTCGGAAAAACACTTGCCTTATTGCCTCTTCAGCACCTATCTCGATAACATTGAAAGATGAAGCACCAAATTTATGAATGAATATTGTGTAGCAATTCTGTGAATGATATCTGATTAAATTCCATAACAAATGTTTTGATTACAAATTGTTCATATGGAAGCAGTTGTTTCGAAAATATTTTTTCTTTCGTTTAATTCATTGTTTATATGAAAGTAGTTGTTTCGAGAGGGACTTTTCTTTTAGTTTGTCTCTAAATGTTACTTTTTTCAAGATCCACACATCTTTGTAAAGGGTTTATTTTGAAATTAATTGCTTTCTTCAATTATTTGGGAGATTCTCGCATTTTTTTGTGTAAAGATATATACAGTTCCGAATAAGTTTTCGCAAATTTTTTCGTTGAGTAAAAATATCTGGAACTACGAAACCAATCGCTTAGAGGTATATTCAGAAATAAAACTTTCTTCTAAAAGTCTTTCGAAATCTTCAGTATTTTGTCAAATAATAATTTTACTATGAATCTTGTGGAACAATTTTACCCACGAACCTCAGTTGTTTGAATACTATTGTTTATGTGCTTTTTGGTATTCTATCATTATACGGTTTTCTTTCAAATTATCGATCTTATGGAAACATACACATTTATGCTAAGGAATTTCCTAATCTACTCATATTTAGAAACCAATTACCTGCGTTATTCTTATCGTGAAATTTAGATTAACAAAAACGCGTTACAACCTGAAATCCGACTCTATGGTGATAAGAACCTATCGAATATTACTTGAAATTTTATTTTTCATTCAAGTAGACAAGAAAAAGCCATTGGGACGAATTCGAAAGATAGGCTTTCATTTTTGCCAACTTTATCAAACGCGTTTCGCTAGTACATGATTATATAGTCGACCAAAAATAAAAACTAACATCTAATGAATGTTTTCTGGTTCATATACCCCGAACTGAAAGCTATTTTTAATTTATTTTACTTGAAAGTATAAATTAAATATTTTGTTCAATAGAACTGATAAAACTTCAGAACGGGTTCCGAGATTTATTGGTGAATAATTTTTATAGTTTGTGATGGGATGGTAGAAACGGTAGAAAAATATGTTAATATACTGTTAAGAAAAATTCAACTTCTGTTAGAGTTAATGACATACAAAGTGACTGAAAATTTACGAATTCTTTGATATTTGATGAAATTGGTAGATTAACCGAAGATGATTCTGATCGGAGAACAGAATTCTGCGAAATCATGACGGAAACCATTGCAAGGTATCCTACCTATCTCCACAATATTTGTTTTAGTGACGAATGTACATTTTTTGTGACACCAACCCTTAGGTTTTCCGGGAAACACATACCCAATATCCAGAAAAAGTTAACGTTTGGGCAGAAATATTTGAAAACCATATTGTAGGACCTCTATTTATTGATCAAAATTTAACAAGGGAACTGTATTTGAATATGCTGGAAACTGCTGTTGACCTTTTCATCACTGAGATCGTCGAAGTGAATCCTAATGAATTCGATATGGATATTGTATTCCAACAAGATAGAACACCACCACATTACTCCAGACAAGTAAGAAACTATTTGGATACTACTTTTCCCGTTCGTTGGATTGGCCGTCGAGGTCCTACAGAATGGCCAGCCCGCTCGCCAGATTTGACACCTTTATGGGGGCTATTTGAAGCAAAAGGTGTACGAAACTGAACCTGCTTCAATATTGGATATACGGCAGAGAACAAATATTTGTAGATATATTGACATTACTGTGTTCGAAAATGTTCAGCGTGAAATATCGGATAGGCTGTTCATACGTCAAGAAGTTCAAGGCAACTATTTCGAGCACCTTCTGAACTGACCTCA
>WOGR01004747.1:0-11302 GCA_015342045.1 Leptinotarsa lineolata | reverse complement strand
TCATACAGGTAACAAATTCATTGTCCTTCATTAGCTATAACCGATGTTGCCAAATGGTGAAATAGAAACGAATTTCTTTAAATGTTGAATGCATTATTTCATTCCTCTTTTTTAAGTATTTAAATAATTTTTTTAAAGGAAAGGGTGAAATGATAAGTTTAAAATGCATTGTTTTAGAGCTCTTTTATGAAAACTACTTGATTTTTGTCAGGAGGAACATTCCCCATTCCATCACTAACACAAGCGGATGATTCAAGTGCAACAAGAGCCATAGAAAAGGCAAATCTACGAGCTGAACAGTTTTCGTCTCACTCCACAGTCGATTTTCTGGGGAAGGCACCACTCACTATTCCCACCCTAGATTTCATAATGCCGGAAATTGCTTTTCGATAATGTCTAGTCAGGCAAATTTTGAAACAGCTTAATATCAACAAGGCGTCTGGTCCTGATAAAGTGTCGCCAACGTACTCAAAAAGTGCGCCAATGAACTCGAACCAGTATTTTGCAGACTTTTCAACCTGTCTTACAACGAAGGGGTTTTTTATTCCGGTTAGAAGATTGCTCGCGTTCAGCCTGTTTCCAAAAAGGGCAAGAAAAGTCTCCCAAATAACTATAGACCAGTCACTTTGCTATCAGTGTTATCAAAAATCATGGAGAAAGCCGTGACCCACAATATCCTTGAATATTTGGAAGCCATCAATATGGCTTTCGGAAACAAAGATCAATAGGCGACCTTCTATCGTATGTCACCCATATTTGGAATAACGCAATCGAAAAACATGGAGAGTCGAGAGCTATTGCGCCTGATATTTCTAAGGCCTTTGACCGTGTGTGGCATGCCAAACTTCGATGCTATGGCTTGTCGAATAATTTTTGTATATGACTCTCCAGCTTCCTGAAAGGACTTTACCTGCAAGTGACCGTCGATAAATCTCTCTCGAATACTTTTACCATCAACGCTGGTGTTCACCAGGGATCCATATTTTCTCCAACTTTCTTTTTATTTTATTGGAAAAAACCAAGAATCCAATATATTACTCTGCTGACGACAGCACACTTGTCTTGTCATTCCATTTGGATTCCAGGACATCGGCTACGGATGCACACCTTCACCGGCAGCAGGAGGTTGCATACCTTAATGAGGATCTAGAGGTGAATATGAATTGGGGTGAAAGTAACCACGTTCAATTCAATGCCATGAAAACCCAGGCATCGGTTTTCTTCAAAAAAATTATGGTCTTCGAACCGGGTATGATAATGTCAGGACAAAAAATTCCGCTTTCTGCTTCGATGAGTTTGTTGAGTGCTTAAAATGGATGCCAATATGTCTTGGCATAATCCTGTCGCTGGAATTGAAAAGGTTGCTTTTCAAAAGATTGGAACACTGTTCCGAACCAGAACACTGTACAAACATCAGCCATTTTTGATGCTTTATAAATCTCAAATCAGACCTTCTTTGGAGTACCTATTGTTCTCACGTATGGAGCTCCGCCCCTAAGTATATCCTGGAGCTGCTGAATTCCATCAAGAAAAGATTCATCCACCTAACTGGAGACACGAACATTACTTGCAGCCTTGATAGTCTGGAACATCGAAGAAAGGTAGGAGATTTGTCTCTCTTTTATAGATACTTTTACGGGAGGGGTTCAAGTGACTTGGCACATTCAATTCCACCAAGAGCGGTTCACATCAGAAATACGCGATGGACTGTGGCTGCTCATCGTTATGGGGTTCAACTCAGTACACCTCGAACTCCACTGTTTAAGAACTCTTTCATTTGAAGAACTATGTTTATTTGGAATAAACTTCCTGAGAACGTTTTTCCAAATGAATTCAATCTCCAGCGATTCAAATCCAATGTGAATTGCAATTTCCGCACAAGCACCGCTCTTAGAGCGCCTTGAGGATTTCCCTGTAGCGCTTGTGTTTTGTCCAGGAAGTAGATATATTATTTCGGCCTTTGTTTTTTTAATATTCAACTATCTCATTCATTTAAATTATCTCAAATTTCAAAGCTGGTAACACTTTATTAGTCAGGTTTGAACCTCCAACATTCAACAAACATACATTAACAGAAATCAGTCTAAGACTGTGTTGAAAAAGAAATACATATGCTAGGGGTATGAATATTCCGAATGAGATTTAGAAATTTCATCCCTTCCTTTCTACTTTCGTGACCTTCTTTCATGGAAACTACTTTCATGGCTAAAATCATGGCAGATATTGAATTACGCCAAACACCTCACGAAAAAATATTTACAGCAACATGATTCTACTGAAACAGATCTAGTGATTAGTGTAAAATAGGCTGGACTGTGAGTTCGCATTGGAGAAAGTGATCTGAGGGATTGATTGATTTTATTATGTATTACTTTATGGATATTCAAAACGAGAATAATGTTTAGCTTTAATACTGACCGGAGACTTCTGACTTGGGCGTGAGAAAAACATCTAATTCTAAAAATCAATATCGAGATACTTATCTATGTCATTTCGTTAAAAAAGTCAGCCGTTTATGTCCTTAATTTCAGCTAAAACATAGAGTAGGTTGGTACAGTTGACTTCCATATCGTTGATTAATGATACGAAGAGAAGACGCCCCAAATTCGATCCTTGTGGTACTCCAGATTTTGCCAAGAAGCAATACGAATTTTCTCTGCTACAGGATAATAGCTGATACCTACCTCGAAGAATTTTTATTCATGAAATATCACAAGAAATTTCTTCCTTATATCAATACTCAAGGAACTCCATGCATTCATATTGTAATTTATTTTACTATCATATATTTTTTACTTCATTTTGACATCAATTGAACTTCAAAAGCAATATATCTCAACAGTTTATGGAATATAAATTTGAAATCAAAACTTCAAAAAATACTCTTTGTGCATAGATACTACGATCATTACATTCAAATGTTCCACATATTTTATCATAACTGGAACATACTTAATAATATATCAAATCACATCTGATGATCATACTTTCACCAAAGATATAAATCATTCCGACTTACCATTCCGGGTAATTAAGAAAACAAATCTTGGAGCCAAACAATAGGGTCTTCCTAACCTATAATTTGTTCGTATGTTAATCATGGAAAGTTTCAATTTGGAATTTCAGCACTTAGTATTCAGGTAATCCACTGAGAGGAGTGTTGAAGAGAATTGAGTTGGCCGTATTTCAATTTGCCAGATGACAGACATTGAAGAAACAATACCATTTTGGCCTCTTTAGTGAACAATAGTATAATGACTGTGATGAAGAATAACATGAGAGAATTTCTATTGTTTAATAAATTGGATTTCAAAGCTCATGAATGGGATTATAAAGACAACTAAACTTTCAAATGTCATTTTATTCATAAAAAATTAATATTTTCGAGTATGAAAATCAGAAATATAAAAGCAGATGGGAAAAAATCACTTAAATTACATTTATATAATTTATTTCAATACTGAGATTCGATATTTTGAAACAATGAGGAAAATGTCAGCATAAAGGGAGAAAAGGGAAATTGTTTAGTATTTTTTTGCTATTTTGAGTATTTTCATATAAATTTATTTACATGTGAACTACACCCTATCTACGAGACTAGGATTCACTCCTAAAAGATCAAATAAGGAGCAGAGTTGATAAAATCACTTTACTTTGTTTCAGACCTAACATGTTGAAAAATAATTTTTCAAATAAATATCTTACAAACAGACCCTCAAGTAGTATACGGACAGCGTAGATTACACTTTCTATCATCATAAATAACAACAACTAAATAATAAAAATAACTTACTTATCAATTAGGTTAGATCATGCTAGCAACAGCAGAGACAATGCCATTACTAGCACGAATGATCGACAATGAGTTGATGAGTTAATAGTTAAATAATGAGATGATGGGGTGGAGAGAGCTAGGGCATATTTGCCAATGATTTCTCATAGGCTGTTTTAGTAATAATTATCGATTTTCTCGTTGAATTCGATCGGCATTGACAAATATGCAAGCGAATGCTGCTGTAATGGGACTAGGATTGGATCAAGAAGGTGGTAGGACATTGAAGAAAACGTCTCGCTGCGACTAAAATGATTACTCGCGAATAAACCACTTGCTAAACCTGAACATCTTTGGAACCTTTGGAATGCACCTACCATGAGCGTTACTGCTGTCAATTAGCCACTTTCACGAATTCGGCATTATCGTATCCTCGAGCACTGACAAACGTTTGGGCGATTCCTTTTCTATCGATGGCGCGCACGCGAACAAACAAAAACGCAGCTACTAAGCTTGCTACGATCAGTACTAGAAGAAGCATCACTAATCCAGCAACGAAGCTTGGAACTGACATGCAGATTGTTTCTGGATCTTGCGAAGAGGCAGACTGGATGACTACAGTTTCGTTGTTTTGAGCTGCGTTGAGAGCGAAATTCACATCTCCTGGTGCCACTACTTGAATTATTCTACTAGTGTTTACATCCGTCATTTCTTGAGCCTCACGTTTGTATACATGACTAACGACTACTGTCATTACATCAGGACTTCTTCTCCTCCTCACGCCTTGTAATTCGGCTGGTAGATTTTCCACTGACCTAGGTCTACCTCCAAGGGTAGCTAAGTTGCCCTCGAACTCTTCTGCAATATTGCTCTTCCTCTTCACGGTATTGTAGATACCATGATGTCCGGGTGGTGGTGGAGGTGGTAAATGAATATCGTTACCGCTTTGTGAAGATGCCTGAGGAGCAGGAGATGAATTTGTGGGGTTGGATGTAGAAGACGATGATGTTTGAGCTTGTGGAGCTGGTACTACGTCTGCATTTTGTTCAGAGTAAGCACCAGTTGGTCCGGAAGGATGTCTAGGATCTGGGAAAGCAGGAGGAAGGCCATATTCACTGGACGGTGGTGGTCCATACTCTGCATTTAAATTGTTGTGTGCTCCAAAGTCTCCACCGCCAAGTGCGTTACCTAATGGAGGTGCTCCGTATTCACTGGTCAAACCCAATCCATGGCCACATTTGGGTTCGGGACAGTTGTATCTGCACACTTGAATAACACACTGGAAGTGAACATTCATAGAATCTGGGAATTTGAATGCTTGGAAGTAAGCGAAAGAAACTACGGAAGCTGAAGGCCCGAAGTTCTTTATTTTTTGGAATTTGCTCATGATTTTGGGCCTCACCACACAGCCATATTGATCTACGAGCTGAATTGGGGCTCTCTTTCCGTCATGTGCAACACAGTTCCTCACTAACATGTCAAATTTATTTTCGTCATCTTTGATAGCCAGTACCATCGTCATAGTTTGCCCAATTTTCACGATCCCTGAGACTTCAGACGCCCAGGGACCTTTGCCTACTTGAATCTGCATCCAGCATTGCAAGTTGTCTCCAAGAAAGTTAGCCGTTACAGCATGTAACATGTCTACTTGGAACGGCCTGAAGGTAACAGCCTTCTCATAAAAATCATACCAGGTGCATCTCAGTTTCCTAGCCTGATCCCATACTTCTTGCACGTATGGATCGTACTGAATGATGATAGTATTCTCCACATAGCTCCCGCTAGGCGTTGGTCCACCGTAGCTAGCAACATTGTGATTAGCCGACGAGGACATGCCACAGCTGTTCAAGAAAATTTCAAAAGTTGCACTCAGATGCCCAGTTCCAGGCTTCAAATGAACACAATGGGAATCACTGTAGAATCCCTTCGAAAAAATCATTCCATAAAATGGTCGATCGAACTCTATATTAACGCGCATATGAGTCTTTTCGCACTGCACTTGCAAATGTTTTATTTGCGGCATGTCCGGGGTTGCAAGAGGCCATGGATCATCAGAACTTCCTCCTCCACCTCCGCCTCCTCCTCCTTGTAACAGTCCTGCAGGGACGTATCCAGGACCAGATAAGGGAGGGCCATAAACAGCTCTGTGTTCAAGCGGAAGAGATGCCGAGTCCGAAAGAGGAGCATCGCAAAGTATTTCCTGCAAGATAATACGTTATTAGGCAAGTGCATAGAAATTTCAGAAAGTTGAGAACGACGCGGGTACCAGCACGCTGGTACTCAGATAAGGCGATGAGGAAATCAAATAAGTGAGAGTGCTTACCCCGAACAGTAGTAGAACTGACAAAATTCCAATAATGTTGTATTTCAGCGACCTTGTCATGTTGTTCGTTGTGCCAGTGTTCAGCCGTTATATCGTTTCTGTAATGAAAATAATGAAAGCACCTTGACATTGAGTGGCGAAGCAGATGTGAGGAGCACCGCACCTCTCTGCACCTGACAGACTCTGACCTACTAACACACTCCGTAAGCACAGTTCAGCGTCCTGCATCGTAAATGCATCGCCAATTTATCTATCTAGTCACTTTGCGGCATCGCAACTTTTTTATCCAGCTAACGTTGATTTATTACTTAAAATAGAAAAGCCAATGTGTCAACTTGGAAGAGAGATTGAACCATTCGAAGAGGAGAAATTATATGTGTGAAAACTATAGCACCATTTACAGAATGAGTGACATCTCATTATCGTTAGACAACCTCAATTTCTAAGATTTTACAGATGGTTTTACTAATCTCTTCTCACATTGAGGACAGCTGATTCAATATGGTATTGCAATAAAGTGAAGGGGTTATACAGTCAATAAATCAATTATTTGCCTTCTAACTTTCTAACGACAGTAATAGATTAAACAAATATGGGGCATATAATTTCGAGTTTTGGGGTAAAAGTAGTTCCTGTAACAACCTGAATGCAGTTGAAATAATCAGTAAGTTGCGTATACTCGTAAATTCAGATGGATGTAATCAAAATATCCTTTAACAAATGAGTTAAGGCCATCTCCAGATGATGCCAACATGATTGGCATAATCTGGATGATACTTCCAGTTTATGATAAACGTATTGTGTTACACTTCTATTAATATGATATTCTAAAGGCAGCACAAGATGGGTATTATGTTTAACTGACATTTTTAGGCTGTTGACTGAAATAATTAGGTGTATCTTGATATTTTCCAATAATTTCAGTGCCTGTTTTCTGCATAGTATTTTTCATTTCAATGAGTACTGTACCAAAAACATGTCATCTGATAAAAAGTCATACATACACTATTCATTGAATAATTGAACAATGTTTTTATTCATTGAATGAATTTTTAGATTAGATAAGTAGGGTATTTTAGTTTCAAGGTGATGTTTCTACTTGTATATTTCTTATACTCTGTCTTTATCTTTATTATATCTTTATTTTTATTTCTTTTATTGACTATTCCTTTACAATGTATATTATCTACATGGAAATAAAGTGTATGTATGTATGTATTTACAATACTTTCTTAAGCTGTAAATTCTACATGAGAGCATTTTAATGAATCCACAAAACAAAAATGCCAATTTTTTTTGGTAAGAGGGAGATACAGTCAAATATTGAGATATTGTTTTTCATGAGATCCTGATGATAATTTTTTTTACTACTGGCAAACTCCTCATCGAATCAATTTCAGAACCATTATTCTTTCATAGAAGTGGTGAATATCGAATATTTTCACTGGATAATATCACTGAATATCATTGCTTTTAACACCCCTGTTATTGATCAGGGATTAGACAGGTAACATATATTGTTTAGGAATACATTTCATCAGAAACCATTTTTCTTTGTTTTTAAAATGTTATTCAGTGTATTCGTATACGTTCTACAGTCCAGACCCTTTGGAGGGTCTACCGAAGAAGACAGTTCACCCCTCAGAAAACAGCTTTTTACAGAGATGTACGTAATACTTCACGATTTGATTCATTATGTTCAACTGGTGATCCGTTTATCTGCCATAGTTGAACAAAATATAGTTGTTAAAACATATTTGACTTCGTGATTATATTATAGGACCCTCTGATTATGAACTGTCATGATAATGTGAATTTTTAAGTGGGTTTCGAACTCTCTGTATCCAATTATTATCACTTCTATTGTTTCTATTTGAAGGTCATGAGACATTCCAACTGGGATATACAATTTATAATTATGCAAAATTTCAGCTGCGTAAGATAGTTTTGATTTGTCAATTTTATGTAAATTGCACTAATGTTGCAAAATAAGACTCGAAATCAATATACAATTTCTCAGTTTTTACAATACCTAATTCCAAATACTTGCATTTCTTATCATTTCTAATCAAATGTGTATTTTTCTACGAAACCCAAATGGGGCTATCGAAATTTGGTCACATGTGATGCAAAGTGAATTTGTTTTGACCCTGTATATGGTAACTTCATGGAATACATATTTCTATAAAAGTAGTAATTTTTTTATATCTGCCTTCGTCTTCGCTTATGAACTTTTTGTTTCAGGCAACTCCACAAGAAAAAATCTAGTAAGATCTCAAGTCTAGGACTTTGCCTTAGAATATTACCAAGAGGCGTTATTGAAAATGTATTCTATTGTGGATGGGAACATCTTCACACTGGTACTACAATTTATTTCTTTTTTTGATAGACCTATTACCCAAAACTTCCATTCGATATTTATTTGAATTTTAAATTCCGTTTTTTTAATATAAAATTTGATTCATTCCACTATTTTTTTTCTTAATGTCATTATATATTACTTTTACACGAACTACCTTTCCAAAAATAGATATTTTATGAAGTTGCCTTGCACAAGTTCAAAAACAAATGAACTTTGCATCATATATGCTGAAGAAGATGTGTATAGTATACAAGAGTGAGAAGTTTCAAAAATAAAATTATCTCATGTAGCATCAATTTTGTGTATGTTCTGAGAGTTCCCGAAATCTTTTTCTCATACATTGTGCAGAATAACCCCACTTTTGGAATTTTTATCTTCATCGAAACAGAAATTGATGTCAGACTCTAATTTCGGATAATTATTCAAATAATTATCAATATTAATAAAAATATTTTATATGATACGGACTCTACTGGTCATACTGTATGTCAATATCCCCGAACAGCCTGAATTCTCACTTCCCACATTGAAGAATTGGGCCCCAATTACTTTCGAAAATTCGCCAAATTATTCGTATCTTGAACTCTTCCAGCCGATCTCTAAAAGTTGTCGAATCCGATCGATAAAAACCACTTTCTCGTTTCACGAATGTTGTGATACGTTTTTTGTAGAGTCTTTGACGGAAACAGCGATTAAATCAGTCCTACTTCGGTAGTATTCAAAGCCCGGCCTTGCGTTATCAGTCGCTCTAATAAATAATAAGAGAAATGCAGATGCCGAGGTACTGGAGCAAAGTATTATCTATTTTTCACCATCGACCGACATTCCTGTTCACTTAGAAAGTGGAACAAGTGCTCTCGTAGTTTTCAGATCTGAATACTATCACTTCGCCATTAACATTACTAACTGAGACGTACGTTTATGGTTTTCGGTTACGCGGTTCAATTTTCACAAACGTGCGGTAGTAGAAAATATTAGATTGCGGTAAAGCGGTCACTCTATGGAAAAACGTTCATCAGTGAACTTGATGGAAGAAAATACAATTAACAATTTTCTAATTTCAATGAAATTTTGTGTGGAATCAGCAAATCAATTCTAGTTTGAATTCTTGATTTCTCAAACTCCGGCAAAAAAGTTACTCTGCCACATAATAAAGTGACCTCAAACATTTTACTTCATCATGTTGAAGCTCATTAACCGGAACTATCATCGATGTCACTATAAAAATTGGATCGTAATGAAAAACTAACGACATATTCACTATATTTTTCGAATCAGTCAATTGACACTTTTTGTGTAAGTCGGAGGAATAAGTCCATTCATCACCCGAAGACGATTGTGGATACTAACAATCGAAACGTCGTGAAGTAACTCGGATTGAAATCTTTTGATTTTCATTTCTTTTCAATTGTTCAATTTTCAATTGTTGCTTGTATTTTATTTTATTCTAATTTCATTTCAGGGGTTTTTTGCTTGATATAAAAGTTATTATCAGCTACTCTCTTCAATTTCATGTATTTTTTCAGGTTTTCCAAATCATTTCGTATCATATTAGACAATGGAAGTCCGAACCAATGAAATTCACCGTGAGAAATTGTCAACATTGAATAGGTACCCTCTTTCAAAGTCAATATTTGAAGGTTTTTTATTACAACTCAACCTAACCTGTCAACATTTCCTGACCTCATCTACCATTTACATTATCATACTCATCATGATTTCATGATTTCATACATTGAAACTAATCTATATCAATTAACAGATATGGAAAGTGTCAATTCACAGTTTTTATTTCTATATCTCTGTTATTGCGTGAAACCTATCAATTGACACTTTTTGATCTGTCATCCTCACCATACAGTATTCTGGAAATTGAGAAAGCTATCAACTGATCGCACTCTTTGATAGAACACTAATGGTGTCTCTATGTTATTTCACAACTTCGTTTACCCTAGTCCCCCCTACTTGTTACCAATCCAATCTAAATTATTTATTGTCAGGCTGTGGAAAATTCGACTGTTGCAAATATATGAAGCGGTTCTGATTGAATGAAATAGGGATGCGTTGGAAAAACTATGTAAGATTTAATAGATACGTTTCAATTCGGTGAGTTCTTGGAAAAATGGATTTGTATTTATAGCTATGATTGTATTTTTTATTTATCCTAAAAATAACCATGACTGGTACGCAAATTATAAAACCAGAGAATTTAACCAAAGAAAAAATGCTTCTCCTAACCATTTGAAATAATATCGTAAAATAAAATAATATTCTTGATGAAATTGAAAACAAAAAAATATTACTACCATTTGACACCTACCTGTTCCCAGGTAGGTTTTGGCAATATGCGTAATTTCGTTAAAATCATGAGATAAGATTTATTCTAGAAATTAATTTTCAGAGTAACGTGAGAATCATTCAGTTGAAATATCAAAAATTGTCATAACGTAGTATTGAAAAACTTCAAAACGAAAATATCCCCAATTGACTTTTGATAAAATAGCGTAACTCAAGAACAAAGAAATGAAAGAAAACAGGTGGTGGCATAATTTATTCCCAGGTAGATACTGTCATGAAATCAGTATATAAGACAAGAAACTGAAAGACTACTAACACAAAAAATATCAATTTGATAAGAAGATATTGAAATTCGAATGGGGTAAGAATGAAAATGTATGAGCTGAAATGACCATGAAATAATTGTGAATAAAAATGTTGAGAAAGACATAAAAACTACTGGAATAGATAGAACAAAGAAAAAGAGGAGATATGAAACGTAACGTAAATGAAACTATCCACATTCAGAAATCAGTCCTGGATATAGGAGCCATTGAAGACTGAACCT